>JAHBCN010004928.1:0-59925 GCA_019359885.1 Listronotus oregonensis | reverse complement strand
CAAAATTTTATTTTTTTCATATCTGAAAATTCGCAGAAACTATTTTGCAAAAAGCCATGGAAAATTTTGAAAATCCAAGGGTTTTGCGAAAAAAAAATATTTGGCACAGCAATCCCCATTTTTTTGTAAAAAATCGTTTGTTGCCCGAAATTAGAAATTTTTATGGGGGAAAAAGTCATACTTTTCTTTGTCGTGTTTAACAAAACGGAGGGGGGTTTATAGAGGGCAAGCTATGAAAAGTAATTTTTCCGTCAAATAAAATATGCTGTTTTTTCTTTAAACATCGACAAATTAATGCAAAAACATCTCCTTTTTATAGTTATAATTAATGAAGATAAGTGGGTTAGCAAGTCGGCTTAAACCACTGTCGGTGAATAGTTGCTATACTAATGTAACATAAAACTGTCAGTGGAAACTGTCAACAATAATTATTTTTCATTTTTTTCTCCGCCGGCACCTACACAGTCGAGTAATGACGGATTTATATACATTAAAAAAAAATAGTGTATTATTTTTTAAAGGGAAAAGAATATTTTTTTCATAACGCGCCTTTAAGGCGGATAACAAAAGCAATTTTTATGCTACAATGACATCTAACATACAGGGTGTTTAAAAAAAATGTAAATAAATAGGTTAACTTTTTTATCAAAAGTACGCCGAAATACCGAAAATATTTCCTTTGGTATTTTAAAAAAAAAGAAAATTAAGCATTACCGTTAGGGTCGACTTATTTATTAATCAAAGCTCTCCCAAAAACAATGATAATTAATAAATTTTTTAAGCTTATCGCTTATTTAAAGCGTCAAGGAGGGGGATACCACCCAAAAAAATTAAAAATTTAAAAATTTAAAATCACCAGTTTCAAAATTTGTGCCCCTGATGATGAACCCCTCCTGAAAAAGGTATAGTTCCCATTTTGGGAATTTTTGGTGCCTGTCGCGGGGAGGAGGTCGTTCACTCTTTACGACTTAAGATAGTGCAAAATTATGATTCACATACGAGATACTAAAACAAGGTACCAGAAATGTCATTATCGTTGAAAAATTTTATTTGGGTATTATCGAAAGTTAAAGACTTTTTCCCAAAATACCCAAGGGGAAATATACCCAAAAACTCGTGGGAAATTTAAACCTTTTGGAAAAAACCCCGCTTCAAGGCATTTCTGCAGCCCCAAATCCGATCGTCTATCCTCTTCTGGGAAAACAATGCCTCGCATTGTTTTCGCCGTTCTTCAGCGAAGTTTGGGGATGCTGGAGCAAAGACGACAATTAAGAGGCATAGGGGGTGGAAACTTTACTTGCTGAGGGATACATCGAAAATTCCTTAGAAAATAAGAACTCTATTGCCAGAAAAGTTCTTACTGTGAAAACAAGAGCAGCTGATGTTGCTTTAACGTCGACTGAGAATGTGGATTTTTCTGTTTAATCCACCTGAACTACGGAGAATGCTTGAACTGTGGAAGGTGGAAATGTTTTTAAGTTTTTTGAATTGTACAATTAATATAAATGTTAGTAAATAATAAACGTTGACGTTATCTCTCAAAATTTGACATTTCACTTTTAACACTAGGGCTTTAAAATGTTACTTTAATAGTACTTTAACAGTAAAGTAACATTTTTAAGGCATCTAGATAGTGTAAAAAATTGAAATTTTAACACATCTGTAAGAAAACAAAAAAAATTAAATACGACATATACGGGAGATCAAAAACATTAAATAATACGTATTTTTTTTGATTCAAAAAAAAATGTTCAAGTTGGTACAAATAAACTTTTTCCAAACAAGAAATACCTCCTGAAAATCGATGAAGTATATTGTTCGTCGATTTAAAAAAATGATGAGTATGATAAAAAATAAAATAAAAACGAGAACAGTGGCTACAAATCAAGAGCAGGATTTAAATATTTTGCTTTATTTTAAGGGTAAGTTTTATTTCACGAATAGCGAAAAAAATCTTTGTGGTATATTTTTTTAGAAACTCCCGAAAAATCAATTCCTTGTGGTTCAAATTATACAGAAAAATCTTGGGAAAAAACTCACAATACTTTGAGAAAACATAATTTTCATCCTTACAAATTTTTGCTAGTTTAATTTAACTGACACTAATAAGATTCAGTGGCTTAGTTATTGAAACACATGAATGGGTAACAGACGTCAACGCCATCTACTGACCAAAGGGCGAAGCATATTGATAGCTGTCTGATGAGATCTGATATAGATCGGAAACCGTCCAAGATGTCGTTAGGTGAAATCTCTACAAAGTTAGTTAAGAAATTAACTACACTATGGCTTAGTTATTACCAAGAAACGATTCGGAATCTCTAAAACGATAGAATTTTTTAAATAAAATTTAATTAACTAATAATGCGAATGTATGTGTAATATAAAGGACTAGCATTAATGGACAACTGAAAATTCTTGCAAATTTCAAGCTGTTAAGATAAAAGGACGAAAGTCTCTTCATGTTTGGTGTGGCATGTTGGGCAATAAGATTATTGGACCAAAAATTTTTGAAGGATCTCCTATCTACATTTTCTTTAAAATAAGATAAAAACCCTGCTTGAGGACATTTCTTTTTAGCAACACAGGAACCTTATTTGACACCAGGACGGGGCACCTCACACTATGTTGCACTAGTAATTCAGTATTCAAACGGGAAATATGGTTTTCGGTTAGAAAGCTGAAGCATGCCGTCCAATAGCCCCTATTTAAATCATCTGGATCTATTTCTGTAAGGTTACTAAAAATAATATTTAATATGAAAAGCCACAAAATATAACTATACCAAGACAAAATAATAAAAATGACATTATGTTACTTAATAGGAACCGGTCCGATTTTGATTTTAACGTGATTAATCGTAAGTTAGAAAAACATTTTCAAGGGCAAAGAAAATGGTGAAAGTTACCTTAAATTTGTAGTTTTGTAAATTTTTTAAGTTTATAATAAATTATTTGTTTTCCAAGGCAATGCTGATTTTTACTATCAATTAAATGTTTAATTTAAAAACTTGAAAATTTTCAAAACGGGCATCAAACTACAGCGTGTCCTGGTAACTTCTTACCAAATGAGATATTTTTATTATTGAGTTAAAAAACAAACATGTTCCAAAAAAGTTCTGTTTGTTTTTTGAGTTGTCTTAAGAAGATTTAAAACATTTAGATTTTTGAGCCTTCCCGTATACAATGAAAAGAAAAATGCACAAAAATCTTATTTTTTAACGAAACAGAGCTTTTTCTAAACATGTTTTGTTTTTTTAACTCAAGGAGATTTGAGATATGTATATTTTTGAGCCTACGTGTAAAAAATAGAAAACATTTTGCACGAAGCAGAACTTTTTCTGAACATTTTTGGTTTTTTAACTCAATAATAAAAAAAAAATAATTTGGTAATTACCACGACACGCTGTATATATTTTTGAAAAGAGGATAAATAGACCTTTTATTATAAATAAAAATATGAAGAGTATTTTATCTAAAAAAGTTAACTTTTTTAATATACTTACTTTGATGTTTTTTTCGTTTTGTTCAAAAGATAATAGATAAAAAACTATGAACTTTTTAAAAGAATTTGCATCCTTTTGTTATCGTTAAGGTGGGTGTCAAAATATAAATAGAAACCCTGTATAATAAGCTTGCTAGACTAGGCGCATTAAGCGCTAATTCACCAAACCGTTTATAAACTACCACTAGAAAGTCCAATGGATTCCATCAAAGTGTTTTTATAAAATACTTGATCAAAAAAATATAAATAAATACGGAAGAGAAACACAACAATCAGCTAAGCATTGACAGTTGCAGAACAAACAGCAAAGCGTTTTTAAACATTTCGTTTTAATTCGTTCCATCAGAACTTCTCACGACGTCATTTGACATTCAGCGCATAAATTCAGCGTACTTTTTATCGATGGAGTAAAGAACTTACCCATATTAATTCGCGTTTAGCGACACCCCCGCGAGCTTCTTGTCAGTGTTGACACATGAAACATGCTTATGCAGAGACTTGGCGCGTAATTTGAAAAGTAGGCTTTTTCTAAATAATGCATTTAAAGTAAAAAAAATCATGGGTCTTTTCTAATACGTCTCCTCAGTTTTACGTCTGAAATATAATTGGGGAAAATAAAAAGCCGCTTTGCTAACCAAACTCACCATGACCGACTAGAACTTAGGGCTTTTGAATTTGCCTAAATTATCCCTACATGGAAGTTATAAACAAAATTTTTATAATTTTTGATATGGTAGAAGTTATAATTTTTGTTTAAGTGTGATTATATATTCGCCGGGTTTTTTCTAATACATTGTTAAATTTTATTTATAGCTTCTACAAATAATTTGAACAAATTCAAAAGCCCTAAATTCTAGTCGGTCATGGTTAGTTTTGGTTAGCAAAGCGGCTTTTTATTTTTCCCCATTTCAGACGTAAACATGCGGGGACGTGTGAAAAAAGACCCCAAGTTATTAAAATAAAATGTAATTTTTTAGCTAAGTCCCTGCATAATAAAACATGTTTCATGTGTCAACACTGTCAAGAAGCTTGCCAGCAGGGGTGTCGCTAGACGCGATTTGTAATATTATGGGGCGAAGACATCAAAACAAACCTTTTTATCGTTTTTGCATCACCCATTATAACATTTAATATACATGTATATTGCTGTTCGTGTAAAAATCCTTAATTATCCAGAATCTAAAAAGGGTCCTCGATTCATATTCATGCAGAGAAGACAATGAGAAATTAAAATAACAACGAATATAAAATTTTTATCTTGCATGTAAATCCTCTCGCAAGGCAGTCGGTGAAACAAAAAGGACCAATTTTATGGATAAATTAGAACCGCACCATTTTTTAATTAATAAATTTGAAAGCGGTACAAACATTTACAAAAGCGCGAGGTTATTAGATAAATATATACGTCAGTTTTTTCCGTCATAAATAAATCTCCATAACATTTTAAGAACTTACAATTTTACTCTGCAAGAAAGACAATTTTCTTTCGTAAAAAATATATATAATAATATAATATATATCTACGGAAAATAAATAAGATTTATGGGTAAAACCTGCTGAGCGCTTTAAACCGCCCATCTTTCCGGATATATTTACAATTTTTTAAATATAACCTAGTCGGGTCTATAAATTTTGACGCACAATAAAAAGCAAGTTGTCT
This sequence comes from Listronotus oregonensis, assembly GCA_019359885.1. Lineage (NCBI taxonomy): Eukaryota > Metazoa > Arthropoda > Insecta > Coleoptera > Curculionidae > Listronotus > Listronotus oregonensis. The sequence continues at coordinate 54,761 of JAHBCN010004928.1, read as the reverse complement.
AATGCTACGTTATCTACAAGAGAAATAAAATAAAAGAAACAAATTAAACTTCTTATAAGAATGATTAAACTAACCAGAACGTTTTTGGCCTAAGTTCGCGTAAATGCTGAGGATTCAAAGAAGTTAATACTCTATCAAAAGAATCTTCGAAAGTTTTTAGGTAAGACTACACTTACTTTAATACACAACCACTTTGTTTCTCCCGAAAAAAATTTTTGGTCGTGCTTTTTAAATTTAAAGTGATTTATTATTAGTCGTATTTTAGCCCATTGACTATGAATTTCTATAAGCAGAACTACTTATCTTTATTTTATTTCGAATTGAGTCATTATATCAAAATACAATTAAATTTTTTACCTTACTGATAATATTTACTAAAACATAGATGGTTTTAAAACGAGCAGGAACAGGGAGGTATGGAAATGAGGAATTCCAGAATTCTCCATTTCATAGAAACCACGTTCTTATTTAAAAAACAGTAATAATGCTTTACTGCACTGTGCAAAAAAAAATAACAGAAGGGCTTATAAAAACAAGGATCTAATAAAAAACACAGGCGTCCAGGAGGACTTGAAACCCCAAGGTGAGTCTAAGCGAATGAAATCCAAAAAGAACTGGAAGTCCTGGGAGAATTCTCCTGTGGATGCCAGGTCATTCGGGAATAAAAGGCAACGAAAAGGCGGATGCTAGTGAGACAGGGATCATACACACCATACTTTGGACCAGAACCTGCCCGTGGAGTGACCAAAACTACAGCACGAGGGAATGGATTCGAAACAAACACAAGGCATACTGGGGGAGCCTCAGTAGAATAAGCCATGGAAAAGGCTTCATAAGGGGCCCATCCAAAAGAACAAAGGAAAAAACACGCAGACAAAGTAGGAAAAAACTTCGCATAATAGTAGGGCTGCTAACAGGGCACGATAACCTAAGAGGTCACCTTCTCAAGATAGCAAAAAGTGCAACGAGGGAGAAGAAACAGTCTATCACATTCTGTGTGAATGTAAAGCGTTGAGTCACAAAAGACAGGCATTATTTGGACAACCGAAAATGAAATATATCAACCAATCAGTCTCGGGGTTACACAGACTTATAGAAGGAACAAGACTAATGGGAGGATTGGTATGAAGTAAAGAGAGATTAGGACAAAAACAAGATCCTGCCTGTAGTAAATACAGACGGCCCTCAAGAAAGAAGAAGAAGAACAACTGTAACAATAACCGCTCTCCTGAGAAAAAAAGCTATTTCATTGTTTCAGGGAAAATAATTCATAAATAATCTTATAACAGGGTTTTCTGATGACGCTTCGCGGCTTAATTTTAAAATTAATTTTATTTCTATTTTGTATGACTATATAAAGACATCTAAGATAAGTAAGGGGAAATTTGCGATTCTTTGCTGCAGAACTTTATATATGATTTTGCATAATTGATAAAATATTGTTTAATTTATATCATTTACTTGTACAGAGTAATCAAACGACGACTGTACAGGACCAAATTTGTGGCTTTTCTCGCATTTAAAAAAATATGTGAACAGCTAGATAGTCGCCGTGATGACCGGTGAAAACTGACTATCTATGTATGTGCATAAATTAGCAACCGCCGCGCTGGACTTTTTAATTATTAAATTTGAAGGCGGTACAAACATTTGCAAAAGCGTGAGGTTATTGGATAAATATATCCCTCAGTTTTTTCCGTCATAAATAAAATTCATAAGAATTTTTAAACCACAAATTTTACTTTTTTAGGAAAAAATTTTCCTTAAAAGAGAATAACGTAACATTAAAAAATCGCACTTCGCTTTTTTTAAAATTACTTGGGGCCTATGTTAATTTATTTCCAAAATTTTTTGAACGACACTAAATAACACAATTAGTTGAGGTAACATGAATAAACAGCAATTAACCCCAAAAAAAAAAAAAACACTTCCTGAAACAGAATAAGCTAATTTTACCGAAGAGATAATTGATTTTATAGCTATTTATGTATCAACTTTGGCTAAAAAGCCCTGAAGGCGAAATAGCCCGAGGGCCTCTGCCCGAGGGCTAGTTTTGACCTGAGGGGGATTATAGTCAAAAACCGTGGTTAAATGCTTTTTGTTTTCCCCAAAAAAAATTTTTTTTAATACAATTACATTATTTATTCGCAAATAAAAAATGTTGCACCTGTACCTGTATACAAGTGATAATGATGGGGTTAAATTTGACTTTATGTTTCGTCAGTTAGTCAGTTGGCATTTTTATTTAAGATTTCCCAAAAAAGGGAAAAATTCCACAAAATATAAGAGAAAAGGCCTGGACCGAAAATCTTTCCCAGTTAAAAAACCCCGGATCGGAGAGGATATTTGGTATTTGGAAAGATGCAAAATTCTTCAAATAACGAAAACGTTTTAATGGCATATTCCAGGATCTGGGGTTATTGATTTTATTCCAAACATATGAAAAACTTTTTTTTTTTTGTCGGAAAAAAAACAGTCCGAACTCCCCCCGAAAGTATTCCCCCCAATCACTTGATGGTCTATGAAAAATAGACATTTCGAAATACCATCGTCTCATTTTTTTTTGTTAAGTCGAAAGGATACGTCCCGAAGAAGAAAATTTTTGGGGGGAGAAAAAATATTAAAATTTTTTAAAAATTTCCCGATGATATCTATTTTGGAAAAAAGTAAAATTGGAAAGGTGTTTTTGGAGGTTGCGAGATGAGGGCAAAAGCCCATTGATGACATTGAAGATAGAGGAAAGTCTTTTATAAAGGTACCAGAAACTAAAATTTCAACTTCAAAAGTTTTTTTTAATTAAGAAGATTTAGGCGTTTTAAAAATTTAAAAAAAAGTAACAACATTAAGACCAGCGGGAAATAAAGGAAAGATTCTTACCAAAGAAAGGGTCGATGTACAGTACAACCCATTGGAAAAAAACCATAGGAAGCCCAACATTGATCTCAAAATTTTAAAACTGGGTAATGCAGAAGTTAACGGCCACTGTTTAGTCGAAACGTCAACTTTTTTGTTGAGGCAGGGTTCGTTTTTAAAAGCTAAAAAAATGGGGAAAGGAAAAGTTTTTAGTAGCGAAGGATATAAGAAGAAAGTATTTATCCAAAACAAAGGCCAAAAAGATTGCCAATTCAAAGAACCGAGGTTAATTCCGGGGTCGACTATTGGGAAAATTTTTTTAAAGGACTGTTTTTCTATACAAAATAGGTTAGTGCTACCACCGCTGCTACCATCACAAAATCACCGACCATTCATAGTGGGGGCGTCATTTTTCCACATTTTAAAAATTTTAATTTTTTTTTTGGAAATAAAATTTTAAATTTTTTGTATTGTTTAAAAAAAAAATTTTTTTTTATAAACTTGATCTTATTGTGAGAGAAATAAAATTGATAACAATAAAGTTTTTAATTAGCATTGGGGTTTTAAAAGGGAACTAAGCCCGCCTATAATGCCCTAGGTGGATAGCAGGTATTATTGCTGTCAAACATATTCCGTTTCTGGGCAAAGACAAAATTACCAATCAATTGTCTTTCAAGGGATTTAGATCAATAATAGATAGGTTAAACATAAAATAATTTTGTCATTTGTTTAAAAGAAAATTAAAAAAAAAGAGGTCAAAAAATTAAAAACGTATTGAACTGTATTTACCAATCTGTACTGCGGGAAAAAGAGAATTGCTCAGAAAGGACCGATTTTTCATTCGGAGAAAAAAAATTTCAAAATAATATAAATGTTTCGCAGCGTATCACCAGAGGCACCTTTGTGCTCGGCCGTGAAAAAGCTTTGGGGAAAAAGCGCTAAAACCTAATGCCTTTCTCTTTGTTCCCGTGCTGAATGATTAACAGAAAGGCCCAGGTATAAGTCCCATGTCTCATTTTTTAGACAAACAATTTTGAAAATCCTCTGATCCGGGTGTTTTAAATTTCACTCTTACTATTGCGATCTGGAAACTGTAGGAGATACGAAGACGGTTTAATTTGGGGCAAAGTTGTTTATTTATGTGACTAATAAATATGCCATGTCGAAAGTTTTAAAATTGCAAGAATTTTTAAAGATATTCGAGAAAAACAGAAATTTTGGAAAATCGTTCAGTTTATGTCGACCTAGAAACCTAACTTTTACCTGGTCTTTTATACGGTGTTTTCTAGTTTCGTACACTTCAGAAATTTACCTAAAATATTCTCGCTTTGTACACTAAATTATTTAACTAATTTTATGCTTCTCGTTTCGTACACCGAGCATTGTGACGACCCAAATAACCAACCAAATAAATACCATATTGAAAATTATTCAAATTTTGTTAATAACTTCTACGTACGAAAAATTTAGACAAATTAAAAAAACCCTTGTTCTGGTCGGTCATGGTTGGTTCTAGTTAGTTAAAGCGGCTTTTAATTTACCCCAATTATATTTCAGACGTGATAAGTTACTAAAAGTAGGAACAGTAAACTTTTCCCTTTAGACAGCAATTCTGTCATGGCTTAATCAAACGTGGGAATAATTTAAACAAATTTAGAAGCCCTTAGTTCTGATTGATTATGGTGAGTTCTGGTTAGTTAAAGCGGCTTTTTATTTTTCCCAATTATATTTCAGACGTGATAAATCACTAAAAGTAGGAACAATATACTTCTCCGTTTAGGTAAATAGTTTAAACATATATTTTTATTAGATTATTTTAATATCACTATTATCTAAATAAATATTTCATATTTTTGCATCTTATATGTGAGCAATAAATATTTTGTTATTTATTTATAAAATTAGTTTAAATTCATTTTACCATATTTATTGACCCATCAGAAACAAGAACCTACCTTTTGGTGTACGAAACGAGATGTCGAAAACCAAATACTTAATAAATTTTGTGTATAAAATAAGAATATTTGAAGAAAATTTCTGAGGTGTACAAAACGCGAGTGTACAAAACAAGAATAAATCTTTTATACAGTAAGTATATTTTCAAAACCATTCTGAAGATTAAAAACCAAATTTGCCACCGAAATGTGACATTTCGTTAAAGAGAAGAACACTCATGTAAAAACCGCAACATTCTATTTTTGACTGTAACCCCAATATTTTTTTAAAGTATTGAAAAAAGGTCTTTTTATTCATATCATTATTTTTTTGTAAATTCTTGTATTTATTTTATTTGTAAATAAATTACAAATAAAATTTATGACTTCTCTTGTTATTTTTTTTCGGTTGTTGCCAAGCTAATGCGTGTCGTTAAGCATGCATAGACCCATTGACTCAAGCATTCTAACAGGTAACCCCAAAATGAACAATATCGGCTTTAAAAGTTCCGCTGAACTTAAGAAATTATAAAGGAATTTGGAAAAATGCACTAAAAGACCTTCTATCCGATAAGTATTATCTACAAGATATCTAACTGCAACCCACCGAAACCAAACCCCACATTTAAAAACCCACTCTAGATGGCGGGAATGACCGACACGTGGATTTTAAACGGCCAGGCACCTGTCACCTTGACACCTGATCGCTCAGGTCGGTAGTCCGTTAAAAAACTAAACACTTCCGATCATATGTTGCTCGGCCACATGGGCGCTAATAGGGTTATTCTGTTTTATCTTTGGTACAACTACCACGTGGGGTGTGTATTTTTAATGGGGGTTAATGATAGACGAGTCGTTTTTTGTCGAGTTTAATGAACTGTCGCTGTTGCAGGTTTTTAATTTTTATCGGCAAATTTATGTTTCACGATTTTAGTAGGAACTATAGGAAATTAATAATGTTCGGCATTTTATATTAAGGACGCAGTTCTATTAGTACAAACCAGATATTATTAATAATAAGAAATAATTAGGGTAATTGTCTCGAAAGTTGCCTCCTCTCCGATTTTGACCAAATTTGGTATACGGGGGTTTTTTGGGGCGCTAATTACGAATCTGAAAAATATTTTTTCGGCAACGTTTTGTTTTCAAAATATTCAACATCAAAGTTGAAAATCAAACTAACCTCATTTTCACTATTCTGCCTTCTTTTTGCACAGAATTTTTGATTTTTACACTACATTAGCACACAATATTTTACAAACACCTTTTAAAAAATTGTTTTATACTTATTTTACACCTTTTTTCCATTTAATTGCAAACATCCACTTTCACATGCCCCAACGTGGCGGCAACCATGTACCTATACACTAGTTATTTTGTAAGCAAATATGGCTGCTGTCTTTGAACTTGAAAGTTCGCAATTTAATGGACAAAAGGTGTAAAATAAATAAAAATACAAATTTTAAAAGGTGTTTATAAAATATGGTTGCCACTAGTGTAAAAATTAAGAATTGTGTACAAAATGAAGGAGAATATAGTGAAATGAGGTTATTTGATTTTAAACTTTGATGATGAAAACCTCGCAAACGAAACGTTGCGGAAAAAATATTTTCCGCAACCGCCGTAACCAAATTTGGTCAAAATCGGAGAGGAGGCAACTTTCAAGACAATTACCATAATTAGTTAAATGTTAAAAAGTAAAAATATTTTTTTGCATTTTGTACAATAATGCACTACATTACAGACCCAAAAATTATACAGTAATAGACCATTTTACAGCGTAGCAACCATTACAGCATAGCATTTATTACTTCATTTTAAACAGTGCTCACCAATTAGAAGTTCCACACTTGATTCCAACTCTACGCTTTCCGGCCGAAAACTTCACGAAAATCGCTTGAAAATAAATCAGACCCAAATGTGACGTTTGGAAAATTAAATGCGAAATAAATGACAATTTTTTTTCATTTTCGTAGCAATGTATGCAAAAACATGTATACAAGGTAAGTCGTTTTTTATGTGATTGACAAAATTATTATTTTTTATTAGTTATCTACAAAACGCGAAAAAATAATATACGCACCTCGTCAGAAAAGTGATTTTTCTTGACTCGTATGGTATTTTAATCCCCGCTTCGGTCGGATTCAAACGTACCATACCTGTCAAGTAAAATTCCACTTTGTTGTACTTAATACGTAATATACTATTTTTTCATACTGTATTGTAAAGCGCAATTTTAGATATTTTGTTTTAGTCCGGAAAATGAGCTTTTACAGTATTGCATCCGGTAAAAAAAATTACCGGACCAGTGCAGTAAAACTTTTTTTAGGATTCATTGATATAAAATCGTTTCACGGCCAAAAATATCTAATACACTCCATACTTTCTTACATTATTTATCTAACTACACAAAAAAATAATATGTTGCCATATAAAAACTTATTGTTAATTGTACAATTTGCATTATCGGGAGTAGGTTTTTTAGATATACCAACGCAATCTGTTCGTCAAATTTTAATTTTATGTCAATAATGACAATGTTTCCACCAGTAAACAAAAATCTTAAAATCCGTTTCCAAAGCAAACAAATAATTATTTTGAAGATATACAATGCAGGTTAAAAATACGTTATTATTTCAAACCATAAATTTCGACAGTACATAGTATGAAATAAATTGTACAGTGACGGCCATTAAATGTTGGGAAAAAAATTTGTTAAATTTTGACTTTTCTGCAAATTTTTGTAAATCGTTTTTTTTTACCTTGTTTTACTTTGAATTACTATAAATAAAGCAAAAGGTAAAAGAAAATATTTATATATTATAAAAACTAACAAATTAATAAATTAATTAACAATTTAAAAAATTCAAACAAACTTATATATCCTTTCAAACAAATTTAATATTTTATTGCGGCCCTGTTTTTTTAAGACAGAGTTTGCCTTCCAGGCATTAAATGGACCAAAGCCCGGGCGTAGTCCGGATTTTCTCGTAACTCATTCCACGCCTCTATTTTATCCTTAAATTCGTTTACATTTTGCGGCCTAAACTCATCTCCCTATTTATTTTTTTAACTAATAAGCCCCAAACATTTTCTATAACATTTAAATCCGGACTCCGTGCGGACCACGGTAAAACCCTGATACGCTACTCTTCCATCCATTCATCGACTTGCCGGGCCGTATGAACTGGACGCTTATCTTGCTGAAAGAAACAATTTCTGTCCGGAAATCGATCCAGTCAAAAGGAAGCATGATATTCTGGTAGATCATATACATATCCGTTGATTGATGTGTTTTGGGAAGATGCCTAATGCCTTGAAAAAAACGGGCTCGCGACAAAATATTTCTATCTTTCTTAAAACCCAAAGAAATAGCATCTTTCCCTTTTGATGAGACTGATGCCGAGTGTTTCCCAAAAAAGCGTGATCGATTGGGTTGCCCCAATAAAATTTCGGGGGTGTGTAAACAACGGCCAATTTGTGGGGGTCTGGGTTTAAAATTTTATTTAAAGAAATTTTTCCCCTTTTCGGGAATTAACCATGTATAATTATTGTGTGCTTAGATACATTTTTTATTTAATTATTTTCAGTTTGAAAAAGAAAAGAAGAGACTCATAAATTTAAAAGCTATTTTATGCTTACCGTTGATTGGGTTCAGCTCTAGGTACAGGGTTTTACCCGCCTAAAGTCCACTCCCCCTTTTAAATTTTTGATTTTAATAGCTATGTTCCTATATTTTTGAAAAAATATTAAGATGAAAGATTTAACTTACCTTAACACTACAGCACAGGGGGCTCAAAAAAATAATTCTTTCTTGAGCTGTTGGTTTAGTGGAGAATAAAGAATGAAAGGACTAATTACTAGTTTCCTTGTGAATCTTTTTATTTTCGGGACGTATTTATTAAGCCCTTTATTGAGAGGGTACAATTTTTACCAATATGCAAAAAAATAAAAAGGTTCACAAAGAAACTAGTCCTTTATTCTCACTAAACCACAGTCCAAAAAATTAAGTGCATAGGATGCTAACGCCAACATCATTTACCTAGTTCTTTCTATAAATCAAATTTTGTTTAAGAAAACATATTTATTAAGACAATTGAAATATTTGAATTATAAATAACGAAAACTTTATTCTTACTTAAAAATATTTTCTCTATACAACTCTATACCAAACATATAAATATGTAATAAAAATACCTAATAATAAAACCTCGAATAAATAATATAACATGACAAAACTAAATTTAAATGAATATAATTATTGATATTGAAGTGATAGTATTTAAAATAAAAAAACATGTATATTTCATTTAATTTTAAAATTCCTATTTGTTTTTGGAATCTGGGAAATTAATTTTTCTGTTAGTTTTTGGCCTCATCTAACTAAAAAAATGGTCTGAATATTATTTGCTTATTAAAATGGAATTAATAATTTTAAAATTTACATAGGCTTTTAAAGTTTTTTGTTTTATACAGGATTACAGGATGATACAAATTCGTGTCGAAGATGGGGATCTCGGTAACCACAGGAGATACAGGGTCGGTTAAGTAAATGGGGGCGGACGAAACAGAAATTTTGTAAAATCGTTTTATTTTTTCCTGTGCTTATTTCAAGACATATTTAAAATTAAATGACCCTTTTTTATAAAAACTTTTTCCCCCACCAAGTTAGTATTATCAAGTTTAAAATCTGACGTTTCGTCTTTGAGCGTCATAAAAACAAAAAACGTGTAATTTTAAATCTAATAAAAAACAAAATCTTATAAAAAGAATGTGTTAACAAAATCCGAAACGGGCTTTTTCTTTTAAGTGGGTATTTTTAAAAGCTCAAAACACCCTGTATCTCAAAAAGTAATCGCGTGCATGAGTGGTAATTTAAGAAGTTAAAATATTTATTTTTCTATGGGACTTTTCGTAGGTTTTACTGCCTATTTTTTTGTTTTTGCTAAACTTTCAATTTCCCATCGTAATGCTCGAAACAATTTTATTTTAATAAAAATATCAACAATATACAATTTGTGATTCTTGCATGAATTTTACCAATTTCCGTAAACCTTTCTATATTCAATAATAATTGTTTCCCCCAAATTTTACCTTTTATCCCAAATTCACATTTATGTTTATCAAAAATTGCATTAAAATGTTTAAGCATAAAGATTTTGACATTGCTCATAATTTCACTTGGTCTTTTAAATAATCAATGGAATCTTTAGTTCCATAGTCTTTTGCCAGTAAAAAAAATTTCATGAGAATGAACAAGGGGGTTTAGTTTCCAAAAATCTGACAACGTCGGCTTTTCGTTGGTAGGTTACGTTTGAGGTACGGTTGGTTTTAAAAATTTTAAAATCTTTTTAATAAATCAATAAATATTAATTTTTTTGTGTTTTCCTAAACAGATGGCCGATGCTAGCGCTCGAAGCGGCTAAAACATTTGTCGGTCTTTTACTTCCCATAAACTTATGTATCTTCCCCGAAACACTACTCAATCAACGATATACCTACATCTGATCGAACTTCTAGAGAAAAACGTAGTCATACTTACAACCGACGTTATTCTTCAAATTTTCTTAAAATAACCTGTTTAAATATATGGATTACATAGTTTGTTACTTTGGGATAATGAATAGGTATCAATGAAGTTAAATAAAGCAAGTTATTAACATTTTTATACTAAGTGACGGAAACAAAGTAACTTGTTTCATTTAACAACGGCTCGAAAATACAATTTTAAAAGTGATACTTGAATGAAATAGAGTAAATAATTATTTAAACATTATTTTCCATAAGTTAATTTAAAAATTACAAGGGGCATAAAGATGTGTATAGCTGTCCCTTTACCACCGGAAATATCGTCACAGTGGATGGCTCCTTTCAATGGACTGGTCTCCGGCGGAAAAGGGAAAATGACTGACCCTGTATTAAAATAACAAAGGAGACGACAGATTTTTAAATTTTCTAAATTACTTGGCTTGATTTTTTAATTAATTACACTATACCTACAAATATCAAGGGAAGTGAGAGTAATAGAAACTAAATTTTTAATACTTAAAACAAATAAAAAGCATGAATATATGAAATGATGAACATTTGAAAATGTAGGAACTAATTTTTTTTTCAATACCTCGCAAAAACTGAGAGTACAGATATGCATCCTTAATTAGATAAGAGTGTTTTTTCCATTCTTTTTGGAGGTAGGTTGCATATTATCGTATTATTGATGAAAGCTTTAATAGCAATATTTCTATGACTCAGCCACGAAACAATAGTCACTAAATCTGAATCTACTGAACATGTTCTTGGTTAAGTTTTTTGGGATTTTCTTGCAGTACATGTTATAATTATTGGAATAAAAGCAAAGCTGAATTCGGCGAATATTATACACTTTATTAAAATATGTGCGCAAAAAAATTATAAAAAAAATTGACCAAAGATAAACATCTTTGCAGGACACTGGACATGGGGAAAAGTTGTGCGTTTTAATAATAATTGCTTTTATTATTTAAAGTTAAAAATACTGGAATATCTTTCTTATTCGTCAGATAGAGCTCCTCTGAACCCTCAAACTAAAAAAGTTGGAAAGATAAAGAAAAATTTAAAAAAAGTTGCACTATAACCTGCGAAAAACTGCCTTGAAATAAGATGAGGTTTAAAACAGATATACGGCAGATAAAAAACCCAACAAAAATACTTATGTAAAATTATGGCCAAGTTCCTATACAAAAATATCTGCATCTTAAAGTACTAAGATCTAAAATTAGACCAAGTTCTGTCCAAAATTTTGTTCTACTCTTTTTTAATTAGACAAGTTCTTTACTGACTTGTCTCTATTAATGAATGTTCTTTTTTCATTAAAGACAGATCAGTAAAAACCTTGCCAAAATAAACGGAATGAAGCGAAATTATGAACAAAACTTGGTCTTAAGTTAGATCTATTTGCAGAATCTTTTCTTTTTTTTGAGATCAATAAATGGAAAACAAAAGACAGACCCATGACTTTCTTCTCAGTATATCTTGTTCTGTAGGTAGAACTTAGCCTTGTTGGGGTCTGATAGGTAAAATTTAGCAATTTTCTTTGTTTAGTAAATAAAATCCCTCCTATTTTTTAAATTCTAAAACAATTATGACCTGAGAAACTCAGGTTCAGTCAGATTGCAAACTTATAAAATATCCCCTAAATATACGATATTACCGCCTCTGTTTTAGGGCGTTTCGAATAAAAATGTAGAGTTTTTAGAATTTTTCTTATATTTATGTCCTAAAACCAACCTACATACCAAATTTCCAATTTCCTCTTTCTCGGAAAGCGCCCCATAATTTTGATAAATCAATAAATGTGTGAGTGAGTCAATCAGTAATAAAATGAGCGATTTTCAAGATCAAATATCTCAGAAACCACTTTACATTACTTTCTCAATTTTTCTCAGGTAGTTAAAATTCTTATATGAATTTACACACTAAATCTCATACCTTAAGGTAAAACAATAACAAAGTTATGATAGAGGGAAAAATACCCTGAAACGTTTCGTGTAATAAACACACTGCCAAGTTCTGTCCTGAGGCACTATTGTGCACCTAGATATTGACATTTTCATATTGTTTTTTTTTTCTATAACTGTCTTAGATTTAAATAATAGACTATTTTTATTAAACACGTATTCGGTTTTAAAACAATTTTTTATTCATCCTGTATATTCTATTAAAGAAAGGACATCTAATGACCTTTTTTTTGACCCGTACGTTATACCAGAGGGTTAAAAGTACTAAATAATGGGTTACAAAAGAAACGTTAGAGAAACTTTCTAGGGAACACCTTTAAGGCACCTGTCTGACATAACTTAGGAGGTTATTAGCCTTAATTAAAAATGAATAAGAATAGAAAAGACAATTGTTTGGGTATAAGTCATTATAAGCGAATAAAATAAGATAAGAAACAAAAATTTATAACCTATTATACAATAATTTCATATTTGTATTGATGTAGTGATATTTTTATATTAGTCATACATACATAGCCAAACTTCGAGGAATGAGTTCTTGCCATTTTTAAGACAGTCGATGAACATTCTTTTATTTTGTCGAAAATATTGTATTTTTACACCACAGAAGAAAGCTTTGTTATTATTGAATATTTTTAAAATAGTGCACAAATTGTTTAAGTCCTGGATATTACAATCAAAACTTATTATTAACCAAGAGTAATCGACATCAGACTCTATTTGGAATATTATTTACATGTTTGGGAAATGGCGTCTCTAACAACTCTTAATCTTCTTGATTCCATCCACAGAAGAGCCATTCTTATTTTTAATTATCTACTTTTTACAGAAAAACTTTCTTTTCTTGCCCACAGACAGGCTATAGGGAATCTGTCGTTCTTTTATAGGTATTTTTATAGCTTTTTTTCGAGAAATTAACCAATATATAATTCCTTCTCTAGCAGCTTCTAATAGAGTAACTCGAAGTACCAGTCATATGCTTCCCTTTACAGTCCATCTAGATAGGCCCCAAACATCACTATTCCTTTATCCCTAGAGTGTCTGGCCTGTGGATCCTGCTGCAACAAAGATTTTTCCCTCCAAACATCCGAATCCCGTGTTAATAAACAATCTTTTACATTACTTAAGAACCCATGATTTGTTAGGTCTTAGGCTTAAAGCCTTTTTGGACTGTCCCAAGATGAAAAAAGATACCTACATACACTAATAACATTCCTCAGATTTTATGTTAAAATTTGTTGTTTTGTCGTAGATTCTCACGAGTAAAGTACATATTATGTTAACGTTTTTCTTTCGGTAACTCGTGTATTGTTGTCCTGAGAAGGACAGATTGTTGTTTCGGCAAAATCACATTGGCCATTGTGAAAGCTTAGAAGCTTACTTCTACTTGCATCCTCGGTGTGGCCGCTTTCATGTCGTCTTGTGCAGGCGTCACTGTTGACTGATTTTGACCTGTCTATCTCGCTCGGCTGCGTGTTGTCGGGCCAGTTGTTGTCGACGAGTGAGGACTATTTGCATATTGCCTATTGTCTCTGGTCGGTCTGATTCTGTTGTTTATCAACGCAATTTTCCAAGTACTTGGCAACTCAATTTCAACCCACTTCCTCACAATTCTCTTCGCTAAGTATTCGCAGCTGGCAAGCATCCTAGTGTTGGGAAAATCGATTTTGTGTCAGGTGTTCATAATGTGACGTACTAGAGAAGAAGTTGTTAATTTGTTCTTTACTGCGTTCATATGTTCATCTCTCCTGGCGCTAATTTTTTGTTGGTTTGTCCTATATAAGAAATGTTGCATTGTTTGCAGGGTATTTTGTATAAACCTTGATTTTCTAATGGGATTTTGTCTTTTGGTGTCGGTGGTATGCCTTTGATTGTGTGTCGATCGTGTAGATGGGGGTAATGTTGTTTTTTGAGTACTTTGCCAATAAAGTTCGTTTCAACATATATTATCCATAGTTAGTTGAACGAGACCTTATTGTGAAATTTATTGGTGTTACATGTTACACTCGTGTTTTGTTTGTCACTTAAGTTCTAAATGTTCTTTACATCAAAATGAGGTTTTTGTAGAGCCGCTTAGATTTAAGATTGATTTGTTGTTATTATAAAAAATATATATATATATATAGTTCAGCGAAATTAATTACTAAAAAATTATATAAAATTACTCAGTAATATTAATATATAATCAGAAAATATATATGATATATAATATATATATATATATATATATATATATATATATATATATATATATATATATATATATATATATATATATATATATATATATATATATATAATATATATATATTTTTATGTCTCAATCAGAGTTCACAATCCAAGTCCTTGATTTTTTATTTAAGCAGTATTGAATCATCAATCTAAAATTTTTTGCTCTATTAAAACACCACGCTCGGAATATAAGATCAAAGAAGTAATTTAAAACATAACTAGCACTACCACTCTTTTTATTAACATGTACACAATTCCGCTTTATGATCTAGTAAGCTGTGACCTATGACTTGACACACTTGAGAACGCATTCCATCGCAGGAATTATGGTCAACTCCTGTTGGTGGTCATTTATCTTCGCGAATATGGACACTGCAAGGCTGGGCAAGGACTTGAGCATTGATGTTCGCAATGATAAGATAATGAGATAAATTATACACAAAGTGGTGGGTAATGAATGGGTCATATAGTAACTAATAGATGTTTAAGTGGATATTAGGATTTAGCCAAGTGTGACTAAGAAAAATGACTTTAATAGGTAGAAAGCCAACTTTTAATATTGTTTTAAACAAAATTTTTTAAATGATAAAAAGTAATTTTAACTAGTATATTTTACTGCCTTATTTTAACACATCATAATTATTTACTCTAAAACCATAACCTCCAGAGTCATCCAACATACTGTTGAAACTAGAGAATACAATTATTTTTGTATTATTCTTTAATATAAAAGGGTAATTTTTTATTTATCGGCCCACCGCCGATTTTACTGAAATTTTTTATATGGGTTTTTGGGGCGCTGATTACGAATATAAAGTCAAATTTTATCGGAACTCCAGTTTTTAAGTTATAACACCACCGGAGCCATGAGAACAATCTTACACCCCTTAATATATTTATTAAGAAGGTCAGTTTGACGATTATGTTGCGCCTCCGCACTGTTGGTATATTGCCCGACGTAGGAGTCGGCGCACAGAGACGTCGTTTGTGGAGTGAAGCGATAGATGCGCTTCCACTACTGCAGGCGAAAGTGGACTTTACTGCGTAATCCTTTGTTTTCAACAAACCCCACAAAATTGACATCAAAGGAGAATCGAACGCAAACGTTGCAGGTGTGAGGTCTTAACTAAACATCAAATGGGCTATGGGTGAGTTGGCAAGTGTTCTCCAAAATGAGCTCACAGGCATAACCATAGCTGTCAAAACAAATAAGCAGAAGGAAAATCACTGATAAAGTTGTGCTTATCCATACGGATTGCAGACATACACTACTAGCCCTAAGAAGACCACGCTACACCTCGGGTTTAGTCCTAGAACGTCACCGTACCCTTGTGGACGCTCCCAGCAGGAATGTGGTCACCCTCTGCTGGATTAATGGACACGCTCACTTTAACGGCAACCGTATCGCTGACTTGTTGGCCAGGAAGGCTGCTGGGGCCAAACCTTTCGGATCCAAACCTTTCGTAGGTCTGACAGGGTTAGGACTGCTATAAGGGACCTAATCAAAAGACACTCTCATCATTAGTTCATAAGACGATGAGATGAAAAAGCAAACTGTTTTTTTAAGGGAGTTACTGAACTATCCTGACAGAGATACAGCTAAACGTTACTTGAAAATGCCCAGGGCAAACCTCATCTAATCACGAGCGTGCTTACTGGACATTGTCAACTGCGTAAGCACCTATTCAGAATGGGTATAAATGTCACACGTTTGTGTAGAGGCTGTGAACAGGAAGATGAGACGGTGGAGCACATCCTTTGTGACTGTCCTGCACTCTTATCCAAAAAAGATCCATGCTGGGCAAGTATTGGCTTTCCTTGGCCGTCATTATGGGGATTTTTCTCGGCGACGTCGTCACCTCCTTCAAATCAGTAGGATGGGTGACGTACTGAGTGAGGAGTTCTCTTTAGGATGTAGCACAACGGGCCTAATGAGGCCTAGGTCCTGTGATGTTCATCACCCTCAGATTCAGAAGTTATAACGCACCATTTGGTGAAATGCTTTTTTATAGAATTTTCTAATTTCTCCATTAAAGATATTTTGTAATTTTTTTTCTATATTAACTGCTGGTAAAAATAATTACATTTTAAATTTGGCGTCATTTAGTCTTATCTGTCTAAAAATCCCTAGAAAATGTTGTTGATTTTTTTAAATAAATAAATAAGATAAAGTAATAATAGAAATAAATATGAAAATAAAATATGTGAATGTGTTTTTTTAGTAACATAAATGGGTAAATAAAGGTTTTCTATTATAAAATCATTTGGTTTGGATGCAAGGAGACATTTTAGAAAAGTTTTGTGCATCTTTAGGGTCAGGTCCCAGTAGGGCGTTATAACTTAAAAAAATTTCCAACAAAATTTAAGTTCACATTCGTAATCAGCGCTCCCATAAACTGCCGTATACCAAATCTTAATAAAATCGACCGTGGGGCCGGTAAGTAAAAAAAAACCTTTGAAAGTATACCCTTAATTGCTAAGTATATGCAAATTAATTAAAATTTTCAAACATAATTTTCGTGGCCAGATTGTCAGGCCATCAAAAAAAAAATTTTGACTATTATAGACACCTAGAACTATGGGAAAGTTCAAATTTCTACATCACATGGTATCCAAGAAAAACGTATACGACTGACAGACGAACGGACTTTATATTGATTTAATTTTTGGAAAGGTCATAACAAGATTTTTTGTAAATGCATCCAACGTTATGGCGGTAACTATATAAAGAAGCCCTGTTATAAAATACAAAAATAAAAAAGAAAAATATCGTCAGGCATAGGTAGCAAAGAGCATTTATTTAATCTTTGGAATTTACAATTTGTGCTTAACAGGTAATTTCCTTTTTCCTAACCTCTTCACCCGGCACTTCATCGCGTATATTACCGCCGCGCTCCTCTATGCGGAAAATTCTTGCGTTGGTCGGCAACTTTATTGCCTCACTTTAATTTCGAAAAAATCCGAATGAGCAGAGTGCACGATAACGCTGAATAAATAATAGAACAGTTTTATGCATCGATTTCTACAGGGTGTCTTAGTTATTATTTGGTTTGAGAAAAGAAGTGCATTTAAATCACATGGGGAGAAAGGATTTTTAAAATTATTTTTTCAGCAATCGTTTATTGCCCATTGTAGAAAAAACAACCAAACTTACCCAGTATGCCCTTGTAAATCGAAAATATTAATTACACGCAGATCATTTATTGATAGGTTTTACAAAATGACTGCGGTTATTCTGGTTATATACAATTAGAAAATAGATCTAGAAAGTGCAAAAATAGCTATTTTGGAACAAAATCGTGCCATTAATATGCAATAAAACAAAGGGGTTTTAAAGACGGATAGTATTTGTTGTTTTCTAAGGCATGTAATTTATATTATAATATATTAAATATAATATATATTTTTATAATATATATATATATATATATATATATATATATATATATATATATATATATATATATATATATATATATATATATATATATATATATATATATATATATATATATATATATATATATATATATATATATATATATATATATATATATATATATATATATATATATCGATTAGATGGCATACTTAGTAATTTTAAATTGTAATTCAAGGTGGCTAATTTTGCAATTTAAAATCTATCAATATATGATCAGCGCCTAATCAATATTCACTATTTAAATGGTCATACCTGGTATGACGGTCCCTTTTTTCTGCCGTGGGCTGACGGTCTATAACATATATAAAATATTATAATATTAGCCTTCATTACTGCATTATTTTCGGTAATTGTCTCGAAAGTTGACTCCATCCCGATTTGGACCAAATTTAATATACAGGGTTTTTTTTGGGGCGCTGATTACAAATCTGGATAAAAATTTCGGCAACGTTAAGTTTTCGAGGGGTTCATCATCAAACTTATATCATTTACACTATTCCTTCCCTTTTTTTACAGAATTTTTGATTTTTGCACTTAATTGTCACACAATATTTTATAAATACCTTTTCAAAAAACCTGTATTTATATTTATTTTATACCTTTTTACCGTTTAATTGCAACCTTTACTTTTAAACGCCGCAACAATGTATACACTAGGAAATTATTTAACAAACATGACCGCCCCGTTTAAAAGCTTTACAATTTAATGGAAAGGTGTAAAATAAACATAAAAATGGTGTTTATAAAATATTGTGTGCCAATTTAGTGTAAAAATCATAATTTGTGTGTAAAAAGAAGAGAAAATATAGTAAAAATGAGGTTAGTTTGATTTTCAACTTTGATGTTAAATATCTCCAAAACGGAACGTTACCGAAAAAAAATTTGTTCGTAAAAATAAAACTGTGAATAAAAGCTTACATTTTCGCTTCGAAAAGGTAAGTTTAAAAAAAATAACCCTTTCATTCACAGTTTTATTTTTAATTTTTAACTTAATAATGTTATAGTGTGTCGATGTCCTGTTTACATATTATGTATGCTTCAATTGCTGTGACTCCTGCTTGACGAGTAAGTTTTGAACTTTTTCTGTTTTTTCTCTTTAATACCAAGTTTACTAATTTTGTTACTTTATCAAGATTTGTTTCTTTTATACCTAAATTCACTTTTTAAATTTAATAAAACATTTATAAAAAAATAACAATAACAGTTTCTTAAAATATTTGAACCTTTCTTCAATTTGCTTTATTGTTCATTTCTTACTTGCAGATATTGCTGATGATGGTTTTACCGAAAGCGCTCTGCTAGGATATTTGTTTGAATACAATTTTTTCACAAAATACAAATTTTCTTCTTTTCCACCATTTTTTGTTTGTTTATATTTTTTTAGGGTTAGATTTATTCTTACTGTTCCTAGAAATATTTTTTAATATATTATATACGGCATCTTTCATATCTCTAAAAAAACCGCGTGAGGTATTCAAATGGCGCGTTATTTAAATTCCGTACGTTAGCGCTAAACAAAGTACCCATATCTCTCTATTACATCATCAAAATACGAACTTTTTAAAATTTCAAAATGTTTGGACGCCATAAAACGGTTCTGGAGTTAAATTCATAGCCTCATTAGTTTGATGAACCACTTTCTGAAGCTCTTCCTTCGAGTTCTGCACACAAGGCTTTATTGAAAATGCAAAGAGGTACGCGGAGCTAGCCAGTTCAGATTTAAGAACGGATTCAGAACTAGAGAAGCGATATTCAGTAGGTATTCAGACATTGGTCCAAAACTGCCAAGATCAAAGAAAGGATGTTTTTGCGTGTTTTATCGATCTTCTGATAAAATACCTTGGTGACTTGAGATTGGATGGAAAAGATACAAGGTAAATCAGCAATCTGTACTGGTACCAAACGGCAAATTAGAATAAGTAACGCTGGAACAACTAAAGATTTTGAAATTAAAAAAGGTGTTTGCCAAGGGTGCATCTTATCACCAATGTTTTTTAACTTATATGTAAAAAAGCATTCTCCGAGTCAGTCTCAGACAGTCCTTTTAATATCAGAATAAACGAAATCCTAATAAATAATATCCGGTACGCGGATGATAGCGTAATACTAGCAGACAGTAGACAAGACCTCCTAAATTAGGTCAATGAAGAAAGCCAAAGACTAGGGTTAAAAATCAACATTAGCAAAACAAAGTTTATAATTATTAGTCGGAATGATATACCACACAGGCAAATACATCTTAATAAAGAAAACATAGAACAAGTCACACAATTTAAATACTTGGAATGCATAATCAATAAAAAGTTGAATCCGGATTAGGAGATAAGATGCAGAATCGAGCAGGCTAGAACAACCTTCCTAAAACTCCTAAAATTTCTTACAGACAAGAACTTGAATGTCAGCCTTAGGTACAGGACGTGGACACTGAGGGAGGGCATCAATTATAAAATTAAGGCCTTCGAAATGTGGATCCTGCTCAAATGCTAAGAGTGTCTTGAGTCGATCATTTGAGAAATGAGGAGATACTTCAAAGAGCTGGACTAGCAGATCGAAAAGTTTTCGAAAATATTAAGAGGAGAAAAATAGGTTATTTCGGACACATATTGCATGGAGAGCGATACCACTTTCAACGCCTTATCCCCAAGGTAAAATCGAAGGAGGAAGAAGAGGTATAGGTAGAAAAAAATATCGTGTTTGAGAAATATTTGTCAATGGACGAAAATAAGGAACTTCCAAGAACTCCAAAATGAGGCAATAAGTATTCTTATCTGATAAGAAAACGATGAACGTCTACGCAGGAATCTGCATCTTACTTTTGAAAGAAGGAGTTAAATTTAATCATTAGTTTAAAAATTTACTTTTCACATATGTAATTCTTTTCGGGTATTAAATAAATGTTTTTCCCATACTAATCCCGTCACACCCCGCCACCCCTTCATTTAAACTAAAAATTAATTCAAAAACCAAAAAGTTCCCATACACGCGACTATTAAAAAAATTCGCCCTTTTCAAAAATGATTTTTTTAACAGGCGGAATAAAGAAAATTAGAATAAATTCGTAACGCTCCGTGGTTCGGTCAGGTGCGGTCTTTTAACGGTGGCAAAGTCGTTACACAAAATGGTTTAGTTTTGTCTGTTTGACTTCCTTCCTCAAGTTAAACGTTTTACCTTTTATTACAAGAAAGATAATTATTGGTAGATAGCTCGATGGCCTGAATATATCTGCCTAAATGAATAGATATGCCATTAAATACAGAAATAAGTGATTTCCATAAAGTACACGTAAGCTGCTGCAGAAGCTTAAATTTACTAATACTTTTTTAATAGCCACCTAAATAAAGAACAAGTTTATGAAAGCAATATTATGGTTGATTATTATTTTTGGGTTCCTAAATACAAAATAGTATATCAAGTATTAAGGTGAGTAGGTATTTCTTACCGGTTGAGGATGTGTTTTGGAGATGAAGATGCAGTCGAGCTCTCCAAAACAACCGAAACCAGTAAGAACTTACTGACCCTGATGCTTACGCTATTTTTTGCACGCTCAAAATATTGAGTTAACTAGGAATATAAAAATATATTTTGTTTGGTATATCAAACACCTTGTTCAAATTAGTATCACATTTGTCTCAGATTTGTCATCTTTAGCTTGTTCAATTCGACTTTGAGTGAGATAAAATGCAGCAAGAAAGTGACAATTTTGATCTCAAAAATGCTTGGCAATAATTGTCCTAATTGTTATATATCATTTTAAATAAAATTTGATATATAAATAGGTCAGTATTTGTGTTTAATTTTTTCTTTACCTGTAAGCTACAAACCGGGTAAATATTTACCCCACGGGATTTGCTTTTAAAATCGTTCTGATAGCAGTAATTTGACTTATGAGTACTCGATTTTTTCGTTTTTTTATGCCCAAAAGAATGGTGAAGAGCAAATTTAATTAATCAAGATTAAGTTGATAAAAAATTGATTTGAGAAGCTATAAGTACTGCAAAACAGTCAAACCGCATTTAACAAACAAAAATTAATGACTATTTTTCTAAGCAACCGATTTATAAATTTTCAACGGGATTTCAAAGGATACATAAAGTTTAAAAGTACCATCATGATTTTTGCTAAACAAATCTATTTAATTGGGTCTTTGAAAATTCAAACAAACTGAGAATCAAATCAATGGAAAAGTCATATAAATATCCATAAAATATTGGTTTTCAAGAATCTATTTCTGTTTCTTTTATGGAAAATATAAAAAAAGAAAAAAACAGAAATTAAACAGATATAAAAAATATTAAAAGTACAGTTACAATTTTACTTATTATTTTTTACTCATCAAAATTTACCTGGGGTAGATATCTACCCCGGTTTGTAGATCTAGGGTTAAGAATTCCGAATTATCTCGAAATTAATGAATTTCTGGTAAAAATATGTGAATGCAAATCCTATTTTAGGCATTGCTTTACAAAAAAATTAAGCTAACATCAAAACCTTTAAAATGAGCCTGGCCAAAGGTATTTTTATTAAAGTTTGACAGATTATGTTTTTTCAATTTCGCAACTTTTTACCAATTTTTAGATTACTTTTATTTTTTATAAACAATAAGGCATTTATTAAAAAAATAATAAGTAAGTTAATAGTACAAATAAAACATAGTTTTATAATGTAAATGTAATGTATTTGTAAATTGTTTTTTTGTAAATATTATTGTGGTTATATGTCAATAAAAACAAAAATCGTATGTTGATTAAAAGAGCTAACGGAAGTTTATTTAAATTACCTAAAACCATTGGTCAACAAAAGAAATGCCTATTTCATGGTCTATATCCTTATTTATGTCCTCCTCAAATAATTCAAGATCGCTTGCATTTTCGCAAATTACTTTTCTGCACTCTTCATAAAATATGAAGCATTTAATACCAATTTTTCTGCACCCATAGTTTGCTTGACAGTTTTTCGAACATTTACAAGCTATCTGGCTGGCTAGTAGAAATAGGCATTAAGCCATTTTTCGTAGACTTTTAACCACATTCAAGTGGATTTAACACCTTTTCATAGCTGTACTTATAAATTATTGGCACGTGTTTGGGAATAGTGGGAAAAAAAAGTTCGAAAAAAACTTGTTTTTTTTTTTTTTTTTTTTGCCATTTCGTAGACTTTTAACCATTCAAGTGGATTTAACACCTTTTCATAGCTGTACTTATAAATTATTGGCACGTGTTTGGGAATAGTGGGATAAGTCGAAAACGGGAAATGCAAATTAAACAATATTTGAAAATTTTGGAAACTTTTTTCAATAAAATTATGTCTCAGTTCAACTTATATAAGGCTTAAAATTTGAATATATTACAAGATGCTGTTTGTTTTCCAAATGGCTGCCAGGAAAAAATGTTGCCAAATTCAATATGAGAGACCGTCTGACGTCTAACGATGGTGAATTAAAATTTCTGGGGATCAAAAAAGAACATAATTCACAATCTTTGGAAGTCCACCTGTTGGAAATTTTAGGGTGACATTATTTATTTTCGTATTTCTCTCAACAAACCCTTTCATTTGATAGCCCATATCATGGGAGTAGAGCTAGGTAGGAATCGAAATCTTTGAATTAAATCCAGAAATGATTCCTTTTTAAAAGATTTTAAAAATAAAATTCTGTGGAACCAAAGAAGTTTAAAGGTGTATTTGAAGCCCAATGTATGGCATTGATCAAAACATGTCAGCCCAGTATGAAAAAATGTCGAGTTGGCCCGCCGTTTCTGCGAATAAAAAATTCCACATATCGTTTAAGTGTTTTACTACATGATAAATCAGTGTGAAGTTAGAAGACATTATTAATTTTTGGAGCCGGAGTAAGGGTAACATACCCGTCTTTTTAACTTTAGGTAAGTATTTTTTTATATTTAAATTAGGTGCTTCTTATAAGACGTAACGTTAGGTAACCGAATAAATAATAATATATCAATTATGAATAATAGAAAATGAAAATTTCATAGAAAATATTAGTGAGAAAAGTAAGGCAATCTTAACTATCTTTTAGATGATTTCCACAATGTTTGTGTATTTCGTGGATTATTAAAAGAAATAAGGTTTACATTTAGGTACTTTTATTTCATTTAATAATTTAGTACACTCTTTTAAAGGATCAAATTATTGATTACTGGGCAGACCAGGCAAATTTTAATATATACAGGTCCCTCTAATTGAATGAAAGGAAGTACAGGTACGGTTTTTGGGGCGCTGATTACAAATCTAAAAAAACGGCAATTTTCGTTTTGAGATATTCATATCAAATTGAAAATCAAATAACCTTATTTACACTATTCCTCCTTCTTTTTGCACAAAATTCTTTATTTTACACTAAATTGGCACCAATATTTCACAAACACCTTTTAAAAACTTTTTTTATGTTTATTTTACACCTTTTTTACACTTTTATTTTTAAGCAAATATGCGCTCTTTGAACTTAAAAGTTCGCAATTTAATGGAAAAAGATGTTAAATAAATAAAAAATACAAGGTTTTAAAAGATGTTTATAAAATATCGTGTGCCACTTTAGTGAAAAATCAAAATTGTGTACAAAAGAAGGGAGAATATAGTGAAAATGAGGTTAGTTTAATTTTCAACTTTGATGATGAAGATCTCGAAGAAATATTTTTCAGATTTGTAATCAGCCCAAAACCCTGATATCAATTTGATCAAAGGGAAAGAACTTTCGAGACAATACCATTTGTTAAAAATAAATTAGATTTTTGGTTTCTTAATCTGATATCAATTTTTAAGCTCGACATACTGTACAAAATAATATTTAACGGATACTGTTACAATGGATACTCAGGTACCAAAGGTTACTAAACATTTTTAATCACTGTTATTCTGTCTTATGAATGTTTGTTATTAGTGAAAAGTATAGGACTAAAAGCAGTTATAAAAATTTTCATTTTTTAATGTACAACCAGAATCTTAGGATTAGATTAAACTCATTATATCTTCCCTACACAAAATGGTGATAAGTACATTACTAAAACATTTTGAAAGATTTAACGTTTTTTAAACAAAGATTTGGAAAAATACCTTAAAATTCGACCAAAAAAAGGTGTAAAGGGCCCATCTATTCTTTACATATTTATCAGATTAAAAATCTAATATTACACAAAATTTTAAATATTCTAGTAGTATTATGTAAACTTTTGTGCAACAATAAAATAATAATAAAAATTTGACATTTGTGATGCATTTTTTTATAGATAGTAACAAAGAATTATGAAATTTTCTATATTTTTGCGCAATCCGGGGGCCAACTATCCCGCTGTGCAATTTGAAAAATTTTAAAAATTTGGTTTTTTTTTTTTAAATTTAAAAAGTTTGGGGGAAATTTTCAAAAAAAAAAACCCCCTTCCCTTTTTTAACAAAATTTAAAAGAAAAAAAAAGGGAAAAAAAAAAATTTTTTTTTAAAAATTTTTGGAAAAAAAAAAACTTAAAAAATTCCCTTTCCTATTATATCAGATATAAAATCTAATATTACACAATAATTTTAAATATTCTCTAGTTTTCCTTAAAACCAACAATTTTGTGCAAAAAAAAAAAAAAAGTGAAGTTGGAATTTGACTTTTTATGATGACAATTTTATAGATAGTAAAAAAAATTTGGAAACGCATCCCACTATTTATTGCGCAAATTCCCGGGGCCCAAACCCCCCCATTCCCGCTGCCCTGCACGCCTGGACAATTTTGTTCTACAGTATTGGGCTTCCATACACCTTTAAACTTCCTTGTCAGGAACATATTCAAATTTGAAGAATATTCGGCTCGGGCTCCGTGCTACAATCTTTGCCGCTTGATTTATCATCTGGATTATGTAGTATTATTCGTATCGTAATTACCATTTGTAAGTATAAAAACTATAGTTAATCCGGTTTCGTGATCCGATAAATAGGGATCGATTCTTAAAAAAGAAATCGTGATTCGTATTGGTGATTCGATTCCTTTACGAGGATCCGGATCCGTCTATCGATTTGTTTTTAAAAGTATGTCCCAGCTCTGATGGGAGTGCATAAAAATAACTGGTCCACCATCTTGGGCGGTCCGCCATATTGTATGTAGAATAACGTCACTTAGCTTACCATGCATTGTCATCCAAACTTACCGTTTATGCAAAATTTTAGCTCAATCGGTTGAGGATAATTGCTTTAAAATTCAGTTGCAAAACATACAACATAAAACAAACTGTGAGTTAAATAAAACCTTGTAAAAAAAAGATCATAATATCTTTTTAAATTAAGAAAATTAATTAATAACACACAATAAAAGTTATTTTCCCATTTTTTTAGAAAAGTTTTTAGATATCCTTGATGTTTTTCTTAAGAAAAATGGTCGTTGGTGTTCAAAAAGCGTAACTTTCTTGCAGCTGCAAAAGAATTTTTTAAAGGAAACGACTGTCTTGCGATGTTATACTTGGGTGACCACCCTATATAGTAACAACCCGCAATTTAAAGTGTTTTTTACATTTTTATCACCCCTTAAGACGTTTTTAATAGAACCTTAGGCTTTGTTTGTAGCGAAAAATAACACATGTAACACATACTGAAAATGTTATGTTATTAAGCATTTAAACGTAGGGATACCAAAAAAGGCTACCAAAATTTTAATTCAATGCCTTTTGTAGAATAAGGGTTTCGCCTTAATGGCCTTTTTTTCTTCGTTTCTTTTTAATTTTACAGCCTAAAGGTGTGGTTCCTTCCACGCGACTAACGCAATGCAACTAACGCAATGCGACTAACGCACAGGCCGCCGTTTAATCGGGTGGTTTTTTTAGGCCCGGGGAAACTCGCGATAGCAAAATTATTAGAAAAAAGGGGAAAAATTTTGGAAAGTCGTGAGGGGTTCAGCAATATATTTATTATTAGAAGGGGGGAAGGGGATGACGAAATCTATTACAATTAGCCAATCTGAAACGGGGGAATGCTTCTATAAATCCAATATTTCAGCAAAGACGCAATGGGTTGTTATACTACATTAATAAATAGACATCTGCAACAGGATAAAAAAAAAATTTAGAAAATATTTTGGGGGTAAAAAAAAGTTTATTTTTATTCTTGACTTAAAAAAAAGACGATATAAAGTCCGAGCCAGACAACAGAGTTGAATACCCAAAAACCCCAAAAAGGAAAAATTAGCCATTGTAGTAAGGTAAATCTGTACAGGGGGGAACCAAACCCCGAGTCTAATCATTAGGATTTGGGGAAAATTGAAGAGATACGGGTCGGTTAAATGAAGGCAAAGTTGCGCAATATGATGATAATCAAAAAACCCCCTTAAAAAATTTAAAATTTCCCCAAAACTTACTTTTGGAAAAAAAACCATTATTCGCAATTTTTTTTTTTTTTTTTATGACTTTATTTGAATCGATGTAACAAAATAACTTGTACATTTCCATTGCTACTTTTCATGATCTACAAGATAGTGTTATTAGATTTATACACCGACATTCGTCTTTGAGCTGTCATCATCAACTGTTTTTTTAAATACGGCTGTGGATTTTTAATTATGTTTTTTTAAAAGAAAAATTTCCCAAAACCAAAATGTCATTGCACTTATTCGAAAAAAATTTTATTAATGGCAATTTTTATTAAAAAACCTTTGTTAGAGAGAGTCAGACAATATTTTTTTTGGAGAATTTTGGGGGAAAAAAATTAAAGGGGTTTTTTTAAAAATTTTCCCAAAAATCTTTGGGTTTTTGGGTCTTGCTTTTAAAAATTTTCTTAAAAAAATCCGGGGTCTCTTTTAAAAAAAAAAGTTTCTTTTTTAAAATTTAAAAAAAAACCGGATATTCCACACAAAAAAACACAAACAAAAACCCCCCCAAGACACGACTGCGTCTACACTGCTTCTTCAGCAAGTCCAGTCGCATCAAGGGAAAAGTCGTTGACAGCGGACGCATACAAGGAAAACCCTCCTAATTATTTGCCCGATTGTAATTGCAATTACACAATTTTCCTTTAAAATTCTGAATCAAATGTGTGTCTTTTTAAAGTTGTTGTCTTTTTGGTTTTAAAGCTTACCAAAGGTTAAGAAAGTTCCTCTTCATCTCTGGAAAATGAAAACACAATTTTCCTGCTCTCTCGATCTTTAAAAGTACGTGATCAGTTTTCGGACGCCAAAGTGAAAGTCTCCCTAAAAATAACGAGAATTCCACAAGCCCATCCTTATTATTATTAAAAAATAAATAAAAATGGGGAGTTTTCCATACGATGAAAAAAATGTACTGCACTTAAATATCAAATTGAAATTACTTTTTGTAAAATTATAGAGACAATATTTAATAAAATTTAAAATTAGAACATCGTGGTCTCGCTAATCCGAACTAATTGGAACCGAACCCTGTTCGGATTAGCGAAAATTCGGATTAGGATGAATTTTCTTACATAATGCTATATTATTGTCTTTTTGAGGCATATTTAGCATCTGATGTGTAAAATATTAAAGGTCAGACGCTAAATACACCTTTATTATTCAACGATATATAGTGTAACATACGACGTTACTTGAAAGACCTGGTTTTTCTTTACTTTTCCCAGTTCCTAAAATTTATAAAAATTATTTTTGTTTGTCCTGGCCCTGTTCGGATTAGGCAGATTTTTGGATTAGCGGGACTCTAGTGTATATCCAATACATATTTTTATAAGAACTATAGTATAAGTTTTTAAATATTATACGTATACATAGCGATGTAAATTTTTGATAATATTTTTGTTTATACCAATGATCTTTAAATATCTGTAAAATAAACGCAAGATAACATTGCAGGTGTGCAATGATAGGCATACTAAATAGTAGTAATAATATTTTTCAGAATCTACGTTAGGCTTATTTGAATATGCAACTTAATGTTCCATTTCTAATTGAAATAGCTTTATTCAATGATGCGTTTTAGGAAAAATCTAAATTGCAGCTAAGTACTAGTTGCGTAATCCTTCATCTCTTCTGTCGCAATTTGTGGGAAAAAATAAACTGAGTCTCCGATTTTCAAGATTTTTTAATCAGTTGGTAGGTACATACATGTATTCACATTTCTTCATATTATTTTGGTAATATGCACATTTTGCTTGGGTGGGTGAATGAAAACTGTGTATTTTGTTCTATCTTTAAAAATCCTTTGGAAAAAAATTGAGGTATGGTACATTCCACAAAAATTCGTTGATTTTGGGGAAAAAAGAAAAACCCCCAGTGAAAAAAACAGCCATAAATAAGTTGCCTGACAAAAAATTTTTGTAGGCACCACACCTTTTTAAAGGGTGTAGGTCCTGACTATAATATCAATGGTTTAGCTTAGCTATTTTGAATGCTCCCAAACACAAATACCTTGACAAACTCCCAAACGAATAATGAACTAAAATGAAAAGACTCTGCTTTACATTGAACACCTGCAATTTGTCTTTTAACCTACATAATATCAAAAGTAGGTACAATAATAGATAAAGTAAAATTTATCTGGACCAAGTTTATTAAGTTTTACAACTAACGTAGCAGGTAAATCGAGAAATCAACGGATTATTGTGGAATGTAACTAATTTTGTTTTATAATCTTGGAAATATTCCAAGATTTTGTTTTTTTTAAATTTAAATTATCCCAAATTTGATTTTTTTTGGTAAGAGCCACACAATTTTAAATAAACAAAAACACTGATTTAACGATTTTTAATTTAAAAAAAATTTTACGCTTAAAATTATTTAAAAATACAGCAATAAAACTTGCAATTTTCTTGGCATCGAATGAATTGTTTTATTATTCTTGTCTGGAAAGTATAACATTCCTCTGCCTCTGCCAACCTTAACTCTACCTTTCCTGTCAGCATAGGAACGGCTCTTTTTAATTCATCCCATAAATACTCACTCGAATTAAAATCTGGATTGCATGCGGGCCATTCCAAGCTTCCTAATCCAACCTCATCCGAATACTCATTTACCACCACATTTTGAAGCGCATCTTTAATGTTTTTTAAGGCAACTTGGTTTAATTTTTACCAACGTGACGTGACAGTCATTATATCCATTATGAATTCATTAAATTTTACAAGTGTTTATTCAAAATTGTGCAACTCTTACAAGAAAATGGATAAGTGGATAATTCAAAAAGAAAATCCTTAAAATACCTCCAAAATTAAAAACAAAACGACTTTTGAACAAAATCAGCTACCCCAATTTTTCCATAGGGTGTTTTAAAGTTAGGACAAAATACAACGTTTCTATTGTAGTTTCATTTCCAAATTGCAACATTTCTTTTCAAAGTAAAAAACCCACACAGTGTTAATGACAGTTCAAATAACGAAAAAGTTGCTTTACACACAGCCTTCTATTTATTTGTGGATAACGTCCAAATAAATATTTACTTAATGTTTTCTTTTTAAATATAATTCCGGTATAAAATTTGCTTACGGAACCTCCTACGTGCTTGAATTTATTGAGGAAAATTTGTCTCGTACATGAATTTTTAAAGAAAATTATCACGACAATAGGTCGCGGCAAATTCGACGCGTGACAATTCGACGCGGTCAACTCGACGTACGACAATTTGTCGCATGCGACAATCCATCGCATCGCAATTCGACGCAGCAGAATTCGACGCTGACAAGGAAAAATATCGTTGTGATATTCAGAAACATCGTTGTAAAATTTGTGCCCCAAGATCGGAAACACCCTTTATAGTATTCAGCAATATCTATCAACGGCTAAATAATATACAGAAAGTTCCATTAAAAAAAAAAACGATATTACGAAAAGATAAAGATACCTAAATGAAGATTAGTGCAATTACAATATTTATAGAAAATATCAAATTAATAACTTCTATGTGGGGATAATTTAGACAAATTCAAAAGCCCTAAGTTCTAGTCGGTCATGGTTAGTTCTGGTAAGCAAAGCGGCTTTTTATTTTCCCCAATTATATATCAGACGTAAAAATGCAGAGACGTATTAGAAAAGACCCATGATTTGCTTTTTTTACATTAAATGCATTATTTAGAAAAAGCCCACTTTTTAAATAACGCGCCAAGTCTCTGCGACCAATTGTGTCTGCGTCGAATTCTAAATGCGTCGTATTTGACCGCGTCGAATTGTCGCTGCGACGAATTGCCGTCGCGCCATATTTGCGTCGATTTGTCGCGCGACCAATTGTCAATAACAACAAAGTTTAAAAGCGCCTGCACAATATTTGTTTTTCGACTAATTTTAATACGTGCCCCTTGTATACCTTATAAAAAAACTGTGGGAATGTTTTTTAATTAAAAAAAGAGTGTGTAAAAGCATAAATATCAGTACAAGCAATCACTTCTTACATGCCTTATAAATGTGTTAAAGAATACGATTCAAAGCTTATAGTTATTAATACACTTCAATATCAATCTTTTGTGGCAAGAACCTAACTTAAAACCTTTTTGAAAATATAAACAACCTTAAAATTAACAATCTTGAAGCTCGTTCATAACAAGCAACTCTTTACATCTTACTTATGAAACGCCTTATCATTATGGTAAACCATTACCGACCTCACTACGGCAATTTAACACAAATTCATTTTCTATTGCAGAAAAACGCAATTTGTGTGAAATTATTGCATTGGAATCCATAGAACACCACCTATTCAAGTGGTCATCAATTCATTACACTTATAATAACTTCGATGAAAAGTTTTCAGAAATGCTTTGAATTCAACCGAATCGTTTAAAATAGCGGAAAGCCTGTTTAAGCAGGAAGAATAAGTGAATATTTTTAGTATGGTTATAAAGTTTTTCTTTTGTATTTTTTTATATTATGTACTCAATTTTAAAATTAAATTTACTTTGCAGGGTGCAAAAAAATTACATCACTACCATGGCAGGAATATTAATTTCATAAAAGTTATTATTTTATTATAGTCCCCAAACAATTCAATTTTATAAAAATTAAACCATGTTTTTTCATAATTTTTTTACTATTATAAGAACGAACTAGCTCTACATAATAATCTCAAAAAAAAAAGTAAAATTTTTTAAATAATATATAAATATCTTTATTCGGGAGAAAAGCCAAATATTTTCTTTTAACTGAATAAATATTTCTAAAACGGTGTTTTCATTTAAGGTACTAATCAACTTTAGAATTTTTAAAAAATATTTTTTTTGCATTTTTCACATTCCTAGACCTTTAAAAATCACCTCCCAAAATATTTTCTTTATATTTAAATCCCAACATAAAATGGTGGGGTGCGCTGCAGCAGTGCGTCCCGGCTGACTTTTTTAACTGCACAGTTAATCTTAAAAACTACTAAGCCGATTTTAAAAACTTTGTCGCGTTTGGTTTATTAAGTGTTTTAAACAATTTACACAATTTGGCAAAAATCTTTTTACGGAAAAATAAGGGAAAAAAATCCTCGATTTTTTTCAAATGTCCGCCATTTCCTTTTTTGATTTTGATTAAATGTGTAAATTGGCTTTTAAGAGTTTATTTTAAGAAAACCATTTGTTTTTTTTTATCTTCCGACAAATTTTTTTAAATTTTCATTTGTCCTCCGAATGTTTTAAAAAAAGAATTAAAAATGTATTTTAAAACATAATATTATAATAAAAATAATAATATTTTTATTTTTTAAGAGCTGAGATTTTTTTGGATATTATGTTTTTTTTATTCAAAGTAGACTAGTACCTTAATTGCAATAAGTAGAAAACAATAGTTAAATACAATTTGGTGTAAATTTTTTGGTAATTGTCTCGAAAGTTGCGGCTACGCCGATTTTGACAAATTTTGGTAGACGAGGGTTTTTTGGGATGCTGATTACGAATCAGTACTAGTCACACATAAATATCTGTATTTTTCTTGATATTAGAAGCATTTTAAATATTTGCATAAGAAAATTGTTGGGTGAAATTTTTTTAACTGGCTATTGGTTTTAGAAAAAAAAGAAAGCGAAATTTGGGATTTGACAATAAAATTTTAACAAATTTACGAAAAAGTGGCAATTAAAGTTGGCTTTAAAGTTCCATTTTTCCCAAAGGAGCACCAAATATATCCTTTTTGACAATTTTTTAAATGTTTTTTTTACTGAAGTTTCCCCCTTTGGGGGGCGAATGGCATCTGGAAATGTATTTAGTGTGGTTTTTTAATTCCCACACTTTTAAATAAAAAAAAACAAATCCAAAAAACCATGTTGGTAACTAGTTAGTTCTGCTTACTACTACAAAACAACAGAACTAGAACTAAAACTATTTCCCTGGTTAGTTCTAATGAAGTAACAAAAATAAGAAATTTTATCGGTCAACGTAAATAAAAATACCATGCAAAATCCTACTAACTGTTTTTGTATTACAATAAAATAATAAACAAAAGGCAGAACTTTTTAAATTTTAAATTTTTTATAGTAGATATTACCCCTTAAAATGGAAATTTCGCCGACAAATGCTACTATTTTTTCGGCGTGGTTTACTAACGGGGAAAGGAAATTTTCGCCCTTTTAGAAATACTTGGAACATTGTCTTCCTTAATTCGACATTCCTTTTTCTAAGGTTGTGTCGTGCCATAGGAGACAATTCCAATACACCCTGGTATATGCAGAAAAATGTAACATTAAAAAAAATCATTTTTGTTTTCTTAATGTTTAAGGATTTCTGGTTCACGGACAACCTGTTTAAAATAAATTGATATATGGGTGAGTTTATTTAGATTAGATTAGATTATTTGAGCGGAGATGGCGAAAAATGACCTCCACCACTGCACTTTTTCAGATTTATTGTGGTTTCTCTATGTTCTTTAGGGGTACCTTGTCCAAGCCGTCTTCTAAAATAGACTCAAGTCCGGCACCCTCATAACCCGGTTTGGCCTCCTTCCCAAGCCTAGTAAACCTAAGCCCCGCCCAGGTGCTTCCCCAATGGCACTACATGTAAGGCTGTTCTTCAGCCTCCTGGCAGCCCCACAGGCTATCCTTCACCGGTTTTTTTCTTTCAGGTGCTGTTGAGTTACAATACCTGTTAGTTGACCTAAACCCTTATCCTTACATTTTGGCTGGCTCGTGGTCCGATGTAAAATGAAAGTCCCTTATAACTGCTTGCCCCGTCGTTGTCCCGGGGTTTGTACCCAACTTTGAAACTGTCTGTCACAACTCTTAATAGATGCTTTGAAGGGCCTGCCGAGATACCAGAATGGCTCCGGGCCCCATCATTTCCGCGCTGATCTCCTTTCGCTAGGTCGTCGCCTCTTCTTCCGGATGGCCCCTCTTGTACCCGCTACCCGAAGTTTGTTTTCCAAACCGACTTTCCAGGGCCTGATACAGTCCGACCCAGTTTGGAGGGAACTTTTGGGGATTTTTGGCCTTCAAGGCCCTTTGGGTTCTGAAATACGATATTTTCCTTTACTCCCTTTTTCTTTAATCCTACGCGCAATGCACTATTGCTGCGATTTCCTTGGGGAAAAACCCTGGCGTGCTTAGGGGAAATTAGATTACCTTTTTCTCTAGGCTTTTTCTCCATATATGAGCTCCTACACCCTTGTTGGTCTTGAACATCTGTATACCAGATATAATCGGCATTGGTTGAATTTTTTTTTCCCGTCCTCCCTATCTGGTATGAAACAAAAGTTCTTGAAGATGAAACGAGGGTTTTTAGGGCATCTCAAACAATGAGCTGACCTCTTTGTCCTCCTCTATTTCAATCTTGGAGTCTTCGGTGTTCTATAATTGGACTTTGACCTCCTTTGGGCCTATAAGTACCGCTACTGCCTTTATGAGATGTGGGTGGCGGCAGGTTTAGCAGCACTTCCGGGGCTGCGGTTGGAGTTGTTCCCCTTAGCTCCCGTTTTATACGCATGCTGGTTTTGCACATTTTGGGAAGTTGTCGGGTTATGGTCTGGCTCTTGCCCCAGCCTGACCATAGGTAATTGGTTCTTATTTTATACAACCACATGTTCATTTTTGGGGTTTAAAATTCCCCAGCTTTTTCCAAAAAGTCTCGACATCCCGAGAATTTGCCCCTGAACAATTGAGGTTTGGTCCCCAGTTCATCTTTTGGTCAAAAATGACTCTTAGAAAAATTTTTATTTTCTTTTGAGAAGGGGTTTCCTCGGGGGCCCGGGGACATCGGTGCCCTTAGTGCTCTTTTCTTTGTGAAGGGAACAATAACGGTCTTTTGTGGATTAACGACGGGCCTTTTCCCTGCCATTCGTCTACGATGTTCAGTGCGTTTCGTCCTTTCTGAAACAAAGTGAAAGTGCCCCTCCCACTTTGCTCTTTTCTCTGCTGGGGCAGTGAAACCTCTCTTTGCCATTTTGCAAAAGGGGTCGTCATTGGATCCAGTATAATGGGTGAAAAACACCCCCCTCCTTGTAGGCGCCCCCCTCAGCTTCTATGGTCCTCCTTAAGTTGGATCTAATGACCCTGTTTCTTGGGCGGGCCCCTCCATCAGTAGCATATGGTGTGTGGGATGTTCCCTCGTGTAAACTTTTATTAACGATCCTGTTGAGTTGTTGGGGCTCCTATGTTAAATGCCCCAACCCTATCCCTCAGTTATTACTTGTATGTGTGGTGTATTCTGCAACATGTCGGCCCACCCTATTTTATTCTGGAAAAACGGCTTATAAAACGAAAATTGTTCAAAAATGAAAAAAGACTTAAGACATATCCACTTATCGAAATAAGATATTCCGGTTTTCAAAATAAAGGTCAGAAGAAATATTTATTGATGATGTCATTTTTATTAACTTTTACTTTTTTATAGTCGGTCACTATACTGCAAAAAGAACGGTATTTCAAGTGTCTGCCATCAGAGCTGTCGCAATTACTTTTAAAAAGTAATTTAATTAGAATTACCAATTACTAGCATGTTAAAAGAAATTCAATTATCAATAAAAACTAATAGTAATTAAAAAGTAGTCAGTACTTTTCTAAACATAATTGAATTACTGGGATTTGTGAAAATGGTACCAATTACGAATTACAGTTGTCCATTAGGTTTCAATTACGATTACATTATCCCATTAATTGATAATCTAAATACAATTATCTTTTCCGAAAAGTAATTAAATTAAAGTAATCCCATTACTAAGAAGTAATTGATTACGATTTTTCAATTATTTAATTCGCTTTCCGACAGCTCCACTGACCATACATCAAAAAACACTATTATCAATTAGCAAGTTTTTAAAAAAGAAAACGCCAGGTTTTTAAAATTTTTAACTTTTTTTTGGGCACTCTGACATAAAATTTTGTACACCCAATTCTCAGACATCCTGTACAAAGTAGCAACAATTTTGCTAAAATCGGTATAAAAATGTAAAAAATAATGTGGCTGTGACAAACTAAGAGACAAAAGGACGTGGAAATGTTTTCGTTTAACAACACCATATGGCATTCAAAAGATTATACACAAAAATTTGGATTTTTTTTAAATTTCTTCATCATACATAAATTATATAAAAATTTAATGTTTATCAATAATGTATAATAATTATTATTCCATCCTTCGTACATACCATATGGTCATCGCGTAAGCCCTTTCTCAACAGGGTGACTTCACCAAATTTTTGGCGCGTTTTCACCCCTTAAGACACAGGGTGGCATCTTAAAGAATCAGCTGTTGGTATGTTAGACGTTATAAATTCTAACGAACGCTCCGTATGTCGCTCCCAGGATGTCATTAAAATTTCGAATTAAATTAGTTCGGTTTTCCCTTCTTAAAGGTATTATAATTATTAATTGTTAAAGGTTATTTTCATACAGGTGTAATAATATGTAAATTTCTTTAGATAAGAGCGTAGAGAATAGGTCTTTGGTTACGTAAAAAAGGATTTTTGAATTAATCTGATTTCGTTTATACGGTGTGTCTCAAATTTTTCATTCATACATTGGGATCTTATAAATAATAAAAAAACTATTAAATAAAGGAAGCTTAAAACTATTAACACTTATGTAAAATAGGGGCCAAGTTCCTATCCAAAAATCTAGGTGTCTGGTATCTAAAATTAGGCCAAGTTTTTTTTGAGTTGGCAAGTTTTTTTACTGATCTGACTGTATCAATAAATGTAATTTCTTCGGACAGAACTTGTTTTATTTTTAGATTTTAGTACCTTTAAACGTCGAGTATTTGGATAGAAATTTGGACCCTCTTGTGTTGTTGATGGGATGGGAAAAATAAGAGGGGGATCATACTTTTTTCTTAATGTACCTTACTCTTTAGGTAAAGTCAACCTTTGAACTGCATATGAAGTACGAAAATTGACCATTTTAATGTCCCTTAATGAGTAAGTCAGTCAGTCAATCAGTAGTAAATGGGCGATTTTCAAAATCGAATCTCAAAAACCACTTGACATAACTCAGAGCTGTCGCAATTACTTTTAAAAAGTAATTCAGTTACAATTACCAATTACTCTTCTAAGTAGTAGTAGCTTTAAAAAAACCTATTTCCCTAATTTTAAAGTATTTGAAAAAAGACAAAATTATACATGACAAACAGTGCCCAAACTACCACAAAACAAATCCATTTTCCTTCTGCTCACATAATTGGAATAAGCCCATTGAATTTCTTGGTAAATCTGGGATTGTTTAATCCAAAGCTTTTGATCAGGTATTGCATGATGGGCACTCTAACAAACTTTCTCTATACGGTCATTCATATAAACTTGGATCTTGGCTCTCTAGTATCCTTTCTAATCGACATATATCTGTTATTCTAGATGGTCATTTTTCCAGCTTTCACCAAGTAAATGCTGTGGTACTCGAGGGCTCAGTACTGACACTGACTTTATTTTTTCTTTACATTAACGATCTTCTCTTGTCCACAATCACTTCTATTCGTAGTTTTGCTAATAATAGTAATCCTCACCCAAATATTAAGTTTTTCAAGCCAGTCACTAAGCCTGATTTCAAAGATAAGCGGGTATCGAATATTTTTTTATTAAAAACATAACTTTTTATTTTAGACGACTTTTCCAAGAAATACTTTTATTTCTTACGGTATGCTTGTTTTTTGCACCTACCTTCCATACACTAATTTTTATTTATACTTTGACCAGTGTTTGTTTTTTTTTAGTGGAATGCAAATTTTAAACAGAATTATATTTTTTGAGAAACACATTTTTTTCCATATGAATCGATAATTTTGTCGTCTCCTGTATTATTGTACGTTTTTATTTATAATAAATAATTTTTTGGAATAAAAAATATTGCCAGAAAATATTGCTTAAGACATCTATTTATAGCTAAATGTTTTCAAAAGTTTAAAAGTCTCTGGCGTAATTTTTTTTTCAATAATCTTTTTTATTTCTCACGCACCCGATAGGCGCTATTTTTTTTGTAGCTGTTCGGCTATTTTAGGAAATATTTTATTGATTTTAAATGCAAAGTGTATAAATTCATATTTAAACCAAGAAAAAACCAGTCATAAAATGTTCCGTAGCTGACACGCCTCATTATTTACACAACCAAACTTTACTGATTTGTTCCAAATACTAAAAAATCTATAAACACAAATCTGCTCGAATTGATAACCTTTTATCAAAATAATTTAGTGCAAAAAGTTGCTTTGTTTTAGAAACATGTGGTAATTTTTCGATTAACTCATTAAACATAAAAATGGCTCTTGAACATTCTCAGAAAAGCCCGGCCAATGAAAGATTTTATGGATTGTTTACTTAGGATATTTTATTGTTTTTTTTTGCTCTCGTCCTAATTGGGAGATTTATGACTGATTTTTTCTTGGTTTAAGTATGAATAAATACGCGTTGCCAACTTTAAAATATTTTGACAATATACAATTAACTTACAGAAAAGAGCGTCGAGCGTGGGTTAAAATGTAGGTATGGTACGTTCCACAATAATTCGTTGATTTTTCGTTTTACCTGCTACTGTTAGTCGAAAAACTCAATATACTTTGGGTACCCGCATGTAGGTCAGGACTTAAATTTTTCTTTATTTATTATTGTACCTGCTTTTTGGTGTATTATGTAGGTTATAGGCAAATTGCAGGTGTTGAATATAAAGCAGAGTCTTTTCGTCTTAGTTCATCAGTCGTTTGGAGTTTGTCAAGGTATTTTCGTGTGTGTTATTGACATCCAAAATAGCTAACCTAAACTATTAATATTAGTAGGTAATCAGGACCTGAACCCTTTCAAAAGGTGCGGTGCCTACACAATAGATATTTGTCCGGCAACCTATTTATGGTTGAGATTTCCACTGAGGGTTGTAATTTAAATTTTATTGCGGTCAAGAAATCAACGAATTATTGTGAAACGTACCATACTGAAAAATGCATTTGTGGCATGTATTTTATATCTAAAATTTTAGAAATAAATAAGTAAGTTAACGATTAAAGAAATATAGTATCTTATTTTTATATTGCTTTGCGGTCATTTTCCAAAACTCTCGGAGCATAGTCCTCATTAGTAAGACACGGGTAACCCTAAAAGAAATATATCGTCAACAATTTTGTTTTTATGAGCTTTCTTTATCTTTATTATTTCATAGAAGTCGAGCCCGAAAAAAATTATCCGGGTGATTTGCGAAAAAAGTTAATTAAAGCAATTCTCACGATATGCACATTTCCTTGTTAACGAAAATTAATACACATAACGTGCACTCGACACCTGTGTTCATTTTGTTCAGAGTATTCATTTTGTGGAGAAGTTTAGCAACGAGATCTTTACGGTTTTAAAGGATCCGTGATTTTTCCATCAAGTGTGCAGGGTTGTTTTAAGGACTTATATTTAAATTTAATTCAAATTTGTCTGTGATCTAGATGCACGGTAGTGCGCCAGATCAAGTGACCACGCATGTGTATATTACACAAAAGGCGTGTTTTCCCTACGAACTTCATTATCGTTCCACACGATATGAAATTTGATATGTAAATTCACAAAAGTATTCCAGTGGTAAATTAATTTTTATTAGTTATAACTTATAATATTTAACATATGTATTGCGAATGGGCTGCTTAAAAAGTTTTGGTCACGGCTAAAATTATTTAAAAAAATTTTTAAACATTTTTGATTATCCCTGTATAACGTCAATGTTTATTTTTTTCATCTACGACCTGCAAGATAAATGATTATTTTAGCATATTTGCATTGCATAATGAGTCTTATTACCGCTCTAGTGCGGTAATGAACCATAGCGCGTTCATTACCGCACTAGTGCGGTAAATGCTTATGACATAACGAATTTTGACAACCCAAGCATATTCTGAATCGTAAAAATTGTTGGGTTAATGCCTGGGGAATCGGCATAAGCTGCTCAGCCGGGGGCGAGGTACAGGAACAGTAGCAGATTAAGGTTTCGCACCCAAAATTTTTCCCAACATTTTTTTGTTTCACCTAGAGATATCAATATAACCTTTAGCCACCCTGTTGCTTTTTCATTCCCCATGGCGTTTCACAGTCAATAGGTTTGCTCCAGAACCTGACAACAGGGATGTGGATGAACGACGAAACAGTGTCGGTATATAATTCTGGGTGTGGCAAATTAAGGCTAATTGATCCAAACTATTGATACCAAGGCTCATCAAATGCCTTTCTGTAACCTTAAAATCTTGTGATCCGTATGTGGATGCAGCGATTTATTTTCGGATAATCTAAACCATGTCGACCTCTTGAAATACTCCGGATGTCACGAAAAATTCTCTGGAAATTTTTGTTTTTGTGTTTGGAATCTTAATATGGAAAACCTTCCCTTTATCTTTGACGTTTTCACATTGTGATTGGTCCATTTCTTGTTTCCTGCAAGCCCCAGCAATGCCAATGAGTAGCCCAACCTATAACAAAGGTAAATAAACTTAAGTATAGTACACTAAAAATCACTACAACTTTAAACTCGTCTTTTTTTTGCAGATATGTTTTGAAAATTTAAAACTCCAGATTCTTACCTTCATAAGTTAAAATTTCCCATTATCGGCTGTGGCACTGGGCAATTTCTTCTTTTGACAATGTCTTGCTTTTCTTCGGCTTATATCCTTCGCTTTTTCGTTTTAGGAGTGCTTGTATAGTCTGTCTCAAGTATATTGTTATGGCTTTTGACGGACCATACCCCAATAAACCTTTAACGATTTTATTACCTATTGTTATTGGGTAAACCCATTTGTTCATAAGGGCAGGGGTGGGCCAGGTATTTCTTGAGTATTAACCATTAATAATATTTTAGTGGCAGTATTGAATAACCGTTTTTACTGTGCGTTTCGAAAAAGTTGTTTTACAAGAATATAACTATTTCGCGTCAAAATCATTTGTCATTAGATGCAAAACAGGTTGTAAAAAATGTGTATGAAACTTTAATCAGTAGAGGTCTAATTAAACAAGAAGCCTTAAAAGAAACCTGTCTACTTACAAAAACTCCAATATCATCGATAAGGGATATTATTATTAGTGAAGAATTGAACAAAAGAAAAAAACGTAGTGATTTTCAAAAAAACACTCATCACCGTATAGACAATAGTGGTCAGGACCTAATAAGAAGGAAATATATATTGTCTTTATAAAGCGGAGTTATTCCTACCTTGGGATAAACTGAAAAAGAAGCCAGAGGAAGAAACCAATATAAATATTAGCCGTGCCACCCTCCATAGAGTTGTTTGTAAAATGGGATTTAAATACCGCAAAATAGACAAAAGACAAGTAGTAATGGAATCGCACAGATTACGCACTTGGAGATTTAATTACCTTCAAGAAATTAAAAGATGTAGGTTAGAAAACAGATCCATAATTTACCTTGATGAAACATGGTTCGATACACACGACACAGTATCCAAAGGATGGGTTGATTCCAGTCAAAACTGTCAGACGAAAGCACCTTCAAATAAAGGAAAACGCATTACCATAATACACACAAATATTCCAAACAACAGTGTTATTGTCATGGATAACGCAAGCTACCACAGCCGTCTGCTACACAAAGCACCAGCTTTATCAAGTTCAAAAACTGAAATCCAGGAATATTTGTTAGAAAATGATATTTATTTTGAATTCAGTTACAAAAAGGCACAACTTTTGAAAGTCCTAAATTTATATGCAATTAAAAAACATTATGTATGTGATAATTTGGCTGAACAGGCTGGGCATACTGTCTTACGTCTTCCTCCGTATCACTGTATTTTAACACCATAGAGCATTTGTGAAACCAAGTAAAATTAAAGATTAGAGCAGGAAATGTTACACCTACTTTAAGTCCCAGTGTTATAAATTTGATTAAAAATGTAGTTACTAACATACCAGTTGAGAGCTGGAAAAATTCACTACAGCACATTATAAAAATTGAGGACTCTTACATTTCTATCCAAAACAACA
Source organism: Listronotus oregonensis (assembly GCA_019359885.1). NCBI lineage: Eukaryota > Metazoa > Arthropoda > Insecta > Coleoptera > Curculionidae > Listronotus > Listronotus oregonensis. Next base: position 12,522 of record JAHBCN010004928.1, on the reverse strand, counting down.
TAAATCCTATTGTTAATTAATCTCAATGATGACTCTGATAGTGAAACATAATTAGATTTAGATATTTAAAATAAAAATGTAATTATGTATAGATAATGCAATTATAAATTTATTAAAGTAAGTAAAAAGTAATTTGAAGATTATACTTACCTAAATAAACAATAAATTATAAATCTTTATATTATTAAAGTCCGTCCCTAATGTTCTGTTCTTTAATACCTACCGATCCGCAGTTTTATTGCTGTCGGCAGGTATAATCCATAAATGAAGGCAAAAGCTAACACTTTGAGACAGACTATAACTGTGCGAACTGTAGCGATCACTGCTCTAAGCATTGTGTAAAAAGCCCATAGGCTGGAGCAACTGTATTTCGTCGACATAGTCTCGAAGTAAGCCAGGGAAACTTTTCCTTGAAACATATTTTTTTTCGGAACACCAATTGACAAATTTTTGGTACACTCGTTCGTATTTTTCTTTTGATTTTAACGGCGACAGCGAAGAGACAGCTATTTGCGCCGTCTCTTCTAAGTCTGAGGGAAGGAAATAATGAGAAATTCTACTTATTTCTGGCTGAAATGACTAATTTTAGTGAAATATCGCCAATGCAAAATTCTTGAAAAAAACTAGTTTGATTTTTTTGGACCCAAAACAGGTGGAGGTACAGATACAGGTATACCTTGTGTTTATTTTATTTTATATTGTACTGTCGAAATTTATGTTTTAAAATAATAACGTATTTTTAACCTGCCTCGTATATTTGAAAACTTTGTCAGTACTGACATAAAATTTAAATTTGACGAAAATATTGCGTTGATGTATCCAGAAAACGCAAATGTCCTGTTTTTATTTATGTCAAGGTGAAAAGTAAAGTCAGTTGAAAATTAGTATTATTTTACAATAATTTTTGGTAAAATTGACGAAATGGAGAAGATGGTGGAAATCTGATTCCTGACAAAATTTCGCAAAAACCTGATGAGGTTACAGGGCAGCTAGTACCAAAAAAAAATGGGCAGAACGGTATGAGAAAGAATTTACAGTATGAAGTCCGGTAAATCTTTTTTAACCGGACTTAATACTGTAAAAGTTTATTTTCCGGACTAAAACCAAGTATCTAAAAGTGCATTTTACAGTACAGTATGAAATAAAATATATTATTTTGGTACAAAAGAAGTATAAAACTATTTTAAATATGCAAATTTGAAATAGGTATTATCGCTTGTGTTAGGAACGACTTGGAAAGGTATATCCTGCTAAAACTCCAAAAATATGAAGTTAAACATGCACTTATATGCATCCAGTGGTACGGAGCAAAGGTTACGTCGCGGATAACGCTTCCTTGCGTAAATTACGGCGTACACTACGTAATTTACGGTACGGGAGCTTTTGTGTGCTTTTCTCTAGAAATCGCCATTTCAAAATTAGTATGATACAAGAAGAGGTCTAAGAATTTTATTAAATAAACACCTTTTGGTACTAAAATTTTGCAGCCTTTATAAAATACTACGTTTCGTGACTAGAATTTTACCTAAAATTCATCAAATATTTTTTATGTTTCTGTAGAATCCGTGTATGGTACCAATTCTCTTCCTTTTTCACATTTTGCTTAACTACTAGAGTACCGTGGGCGCCGGGTTTTTCGATTTTAAACCCATTTTTCCCCAGTTTCGTCAACGTTTGTCCAGCACTGAAACATGCAATTGTTGCATTTCACAGCACATTTTAGACAACGCGAACGATACGCTATTTTTAAATCACTACGACCTTACTTTTAAATCACTACGACCAAAATATGACTCCCCGGCTGGGGATTGAACTTAGGTATTCTGCCTGGCCAGCAGATACTCTCCACTACGCTATCGAGAGGACAGAAAGAGAGAAAAAGAAAGACATAAACTTTCTTTTTTCTTTCACGATTAATTCCATTCATTATTTCGTTGACGATAGCATCCTTCACTTTAGTTTTCAGTTTCTGGAGCAGTCTGATTTGGAACATCACTTAAGGAAGTGCAAATATCTCTTTTTTCAATTAATATTGGATTGGGTGAATAAAAACCCTGTCCAGTTAAACGTTTTAAAAATTTAGTCATGTTGGCTGTTGCAAAAAAATTGCCAATTGGTAGGTTGGTTTCAGTTACTCTTAAGCATCTAAATTTTGCAAAAGAATAGTCAATTAAACTTTTGGTCATTACTTTCGAGAATGATTGTAATTGGCACAACCCATTATATCAAAATTGCTGGGTTTACACCACTTCTTGCCATCTTGTTCATCAAACTTCTCTTTAATCCTTTATATTATTTCTAAAACGCTCCAAATGTGTGTAAATGTGTTGTTGTTCCACTGTCAGCCAATGAGGCACCTATTGTGCATCTATTCTGAAACCCAAAACTTTAGTCCTAATATTGCTCACACTGCCTAATGAAATTCTCAGGGTTTCTACTAAATCCCACTGGGTTAATTGACCATCTTCCAATAACCATTTCTGTACTTTTACTACGATTTTCGGTGTTTCTGTGCTCTTATTACTGTTACTGTGTAGACAAATTACTATCCCATTTATTTTTGTTAGTGTATTAAAAATTTTTAAATAAAACTCAATAAACACTTACTCCCTTTTACTTCTCCAGGAAAAATACCATTACCCTGAAATGCATGTCCTAAAATTAACGATATAGTTTAAAATATATCACGAATGTGATATTAAGTTCTTTAAAATACCAGGTGCTTACGAGATAACTTTCTGGCTGTCATTTTTTAATGTCTTTATGGACATAAACGAAACTTGGTTTGATTGTTATTCTAGAAAAACATCATTTTTGTGCATATATAATAAGCCTTTCTGACTTTGGGTTTTACAGACAATGACTGGAAATAGTGATTTTAAAATGGGATTGGATTCTGCAGATCGTTTAAAAATCGAATTTTGGGAAGATTTTATTTTTTTATTAAATATTTATTTTTCATCTAAAGTCCATGATCCTTCTAAAATACCTTCACATACTTTTCTTACTTTTAAAAATATACAAACATAATCACATCTCTTTAAACTTTTTTAATAGAGGGCTCTTAGCTTCTTTATTTAAGTATTTTTGTCCTAGCTTCAAAAACTTAAATAGAAACATATCACTTTTATAACAATACTAAATGCAGTGTTTAAAATATTTTATTTTTTTGGATTAGTTTAGTAGAAATGTCAGTATTGTCAGTATAACATTCTTTTCTTTTTTTGTTTACTGGGATTGAAGGGGAAACTGAGTGCGACGTGCTTGCTTGCTGAAAGTTTTGTTCAGTTTGAATTTGTGACGTATTTATGCTTGAAGTACGTTGTACCTGCAATTAAAAAAAACAATATGAGGCTTCAATTGTCCATAGAAAGTATCTAAGAAAACACATTGGGTCTGGTGCGCTTTATGTGTCACGGAATTTTATAATTTTTCTAGTTTGGTTTGATAGAGCCCGTCAAATAGAATCGATTTAATTTAAAGCAAAAAATAAAAAATCGTTGAATGAGCCACTTTTTTGAGAAATAAAAGGTGTTGTGTTGTCATAGTTACATACTTTAATAGTTACTTGGATAAAAAATAAAAAAAATTGTATTTTTTTCAGAAAATATTGTTCATCCAAGAATTTTTTGTTGCAAATAGTGTTTAGTGTTAAAAAAACGTATCAATTCCAAAGCATTTTCAAAAATTGTGAAATTTCGTGACACATAAAGTGCACCAGAAACCAACACATTGATCACATTGTTGTAAAAATAAGTTTTAAAATTTCCAAACATGGAAAATTGGAAAATATTTCAACACCAATTTTAAAAATTAAAAATAATAAAAAGGTACTTACGGTTAAACTGATTGTGATAACGTTGACGAGAATGACGAGTCACTGTAAGTATCGATAGTATCGATGATCTTCATTATTTACATTTTTCCCAGTGCTTTTTCATCCTCTCCACCAATCCTTGCATTTCCAAATTACATTTTTTACATGTAGCGCGACATCCCGGTTTTCCCTCCGCTTTCCACGATTTTTCTTTGAAAACTGCCAGATAAGGTCTTTCTTTTCTACCACTTCTTCGAAACGACATATTCAAAAACTATATTTTATATTTTACACAATATCAAAATATTAGTTAGCCGTAATAACATGCTCGCGCGCACAGATCTTACCTAGGAAATGACGACCGTCCGCGTTCCTCCCCTTTATGTAGACCGGTAAATCTGCGTGTTCTGACAGGAATTTTCAAGAAAGTGCAAGTGCTTTCTCGCGGTAAATATTTAATATAAGAGTTTATAAAAACGAAAAATATTAGGATAGGAGAATGTTTAAGAATAAGGACACGTTACAAACTTTGATTGTTCTATTTACAAAAAAAAATCAAAAAAATCATGACTTTTTTTTAAATCGCGATTTTTGATTTTTTTTTAAATCATGATTTTTTACAACCCTGATTAGAAATATATACATTATAGCGGCATTACAGGAATTATTTCAGATAAATGTGGACTGCTCTCATGGACAACATGCAAGGGCTTAAGAATTGTTATGATTGTGACAAAGTGTAGCTGTCAAAAATTTATAAAAATAATCTAACACAGTCTTACATCTGTTTTCTGTCAATAACCATATGCTTGTGACTTTATAATTCAATTACCTAATGTACTCTAATCACATTTAAGATGCAAGTGTCTAAAAAAAATCCTTCAAAGCCTCTTGATATTTTTTTTACTATTTACTTAAGGCACTACAGCTATATTTTATGCAGTAATCAGTGGCACACCTTATTCCTTATCTCTCTAACCATGATAAATTTAAATAAAAGTTGTAAGTGTTCTACCTAAGTTACCTACAAACTTTATCTTAATACCAGTCTTTTTCCAAAATTTAATTCATTTTATGGTAATTGTTTAGATGTGTGTCTCCACCTATTTTTAAACATAAAAAATCAAAAAATAGAGACATTAACCTGTTTTTTTTTTCATTTTGTTCTATTTTGCGGAGGATTTACGAATATTTTATATAAAAACAAAAACAAAAAAAATTCAGTGTAAATTTTTATTTTGAAAATAAAAAAAGGATATTTTTCAAGTTCTCGTCAATAAAATGCATCTATGTAAGTTTAAAAATTTCTAGTGATTTGTTTCATATTCTTCGTGTAAATACAAATAATTTCTTCAAAAATATCAATTTATGGATTTTTCAAATATTTTTTCAAATTTTGTTTTATTAAACAAATCGACATTTATTCTATTTTTGAAAAACTTTAAGAATCAAAATATTTGACAAAAAAATTAACCATGTTGATTTTACATCCCAAAAAAGTGAAACCACACATGTAAGCAATTACCCATTCTATATTTATATTGCCTAACAAAAATAATGAAAATAAGCAAATATTAATGTATATAAATAAAATCAAAACAAATTTTGCTCAGTAAGTCATGAGTAAAGGCCTTAATTTCCAATATGAGGCTATCAAAGCAAGTGGCTTAATCAACTTGCAAAATTGAGTTTAATAATGAAATAAATAGTTTATTAGGTATTCTTTAAGACAAAAATGGCCTATGCGACCTTTAAAAACATTTCAAAGCCCCATAGGCCATTATCCTAAAATATACTTATAAACTATTAATTTTTGCAAAACAAACCAAATCAAAATGCCAAGTTCTTAGTTAGAAAGCTGCAAATGGAAAAAATATCACATTTAAAGACGGTATATTCTTAAAATTTTGACCAAATTAAACCTAAAATGTTTATATAAACATGGTACCTTGAATTATTAGTATCACGGCCTAACATTAGGTTTGTTCCAGCACGTCGAAAAACCGTCACCGAACGATCACGCTCATGCGCAGTGATTAAAGTGCGTTCCAACAGAGACGTGACAGTTATCGGACGATCCTGTTTGTGTACCAACAAAACTTGGGATCGTTTATGTTACGGTTTCAGAACGGTAATTCTGATACATGGCCTAAATTGAAAACTGTTTGGGTTGACTTGCGCATTGAACATCTTGGCACTCGATTTTTGATTTTTAACAGCTGTTTCATGTTGTCATGTTTATTGTTTCATATTTCATCTTCATATGTTTACTGTTAAGGTAGGATTATGCAGAAAAGTTAAGTTAATTTAAGTTAATAAAAATTAAGTTATTATAAATTAAGATATTTGTGTGAAAACATGCCAATCAGTTTAAAAATAACAATCAAATTTAGCATACGTAAGGCAAATCACTGTTAATAGGGTTTTTGTGATTTCTATTTTATTGATGCACTCTCTGCAGCTATCCGGTAATTTGTTAACTTCTTAAATAAATATTTGTCTAAAAAATATATAATTTTGTTACATTTTTTATAACGCATGGGAAAGACGAGTTTGCAAGCCTATTTTATGATGTTATTGTGTGTGAGTTTAATTATTTTATAAAGGAAACATTTATTTCATTTTATGATAAGGTTAAAAAATTAAAATAAGTTAAGAAAGTTAAAAGTTGTTTATCTTTTTAACTTAACTTAACTTTTAATTTATGTGTATAATTAAAACCATTTGATCACATAATGTTTATCTTTTCTTGTGTGACTTTAACTTATTTTAACTTAATTTAATTTTTCTGCATAATCCTAACTTTATTTAGCTAATAGTCAAGTGCTTTTAGCATTTTCTATTTCCTCGCTTGTTTAATTATTCAAAAACATTAATTTTTAACCTCCTAAGCACATCATTAAATTTAATTATCTTTAAAGATGAGTGACGATATTATGAGAGATATTTGCTAACTTTGATCACAAAAATAATAAGTAGAAAAGTAGGGCTATATTTTTAAAACAATAAATTCAAAAACTTTTGATTTGACAGTCCCAAAAACGATCCGCAAAGCGATCCAACGTTTCTTACTTTTCGTACCATCACGAAACTATTTTAAGGCCGCGCATGCGTCTAAGTGCACCAAAAAACAGTTCAAAAACGATTTCGAAACGATACCGGATTTCTTGTTGGAACAAACCTATTGTAAATTATTGACACAGAATACCTATGTTAATTTTGCAAATTGTCTATTGGACCATTTTTGCTCCAATAGCATCACATTTTAGTGGAAACATTTTATTTGTGTCCAAGTTTATTGTGAAAAATGTTATAAATAAAAGTGACCAGCAAAAATAAAAGTTAAAAAAACAATGTTTTTTAAAAATTGTAAGGTTACTGGTAACTTTAAAGTGTTTTATCAGAAAATTCATGTTCAGTTCAACACAAATCACTCTGCTATTTCCAAGCATAAAGTGACGAATACAAATTTCACTTCATTTTGTCATCAGCGAGTTGTGCAGGATATCCATAAAAGACAACTATAAAGATTGATTAACATTGCTGCCGGAAAATTTTAATGTAAATATCAGAATCGAGCAAATACTATTTAATGTCAGGGTTAATATATTACAACTGTTACTGTTTAATCTATTAATATATTGTTCCCTGATTTTTATTTGATATTAAGAAATTTAAGTATTACATCTCTTAATTGTTGCAATGTAGAATACTGAGGCTAAATTCTTAAGAGTAAAAATATTGTTAAGTTAACATTACAAAGTAACTTTACAAGAAAATTGTTTACACAGATACAAGGCAGTTTATGGGCTTCCAATTTCTATTATCTGCAAGGGCTAATCACTTACCATGTTTAAAGCCGTATTATATTTAAATTTATACCAAAAAAAGCAAGGCCAAATCTCAGCTTAAACGTTCACAATAAAGTAATGAGAGATGATAACCATGGTTTTTAAATAAAATGAGAAAAATTTTACAAACAAGCACTAAAAAGTTTTTTGTTGACGTAAAAAATTGGTTAGGACATTAAACGTCATTTGTCAGTTGACACAGATGAAAGAAATCAGCTGTGTGGGAACTATGCAGTATGGATTGTAAAAGAAAGGGATCTGGGGATCACCCAAAGATGTTAAATTTAGGAGTGCCTGGATCCCATTTAAGCCCATATACGCCGATTTAAATGTCAATGCGATATTTGTGACGTAATCCGTTTGCCCTATTGCTTTGATTACAAGTAGTATAAAGTCTTAATTTTATCAAGTGGTATACAAAACGGATTTAGGTAATTGTCTCGAAAGTTGCCTCCTCTCCGATTTTGACCAAATTTGGTATAGGGGAGTTTTTTGGGGCGCTGATTACGAATCTGAAAAAATATTTGGTAATTGTCTCGAAAGTTGCCTCCTCTCCGATTTTGACCAAATTTGGTATACGGTGTTTTTTTGGGGCGCTGATTACTAATCAGCAAAATTTTTTTTCGGCAACCTTTCGTTTTCAAGATATTCATCATCAAAGTTGAAAATCAAACTAACCTTATTTACACCATTCCTCCTTCTTTTTGCACAGAATTCTTAATTTTTACACTAAATTGGCACAAATTATTTTACAAACAACTTTTAAAAACCTGTTTTTATATTTATTTTACACCTTTTTTCCATTTAATTGCAAATCTCCACTTTCACACGCCCCAACGTGTCGGCAACCATGTATACACTAGGCTTTTTGTAAACAAATATGGCTGCTGCCTTTGAACTTAAAAGTTCCCAATTTAATGGAAAAAAGGTGTAAAATAAATAAAAATACAAGGTTTTAAAAGGTGTTTATAAAATATTGTGTGCCACTTTAGTGTAAAAATCAAGAATTGTGTACAAAGAGAAGGGGGAATATAGTGAAAATAAGGTTAGTTTAATATTCAACATTGATGATGAATATCTCGAAAACAAAACGTTGCCGAAAAAATATTTTCTCAGATTCGTCATCAGCGCCCCAAAAAAACCCCGAATACCAAATTTGGTCAAAATCGGAGAGGAGGCAACTTTCGAGACAATTACCCGGATTTAATAGTAGGTGTACATCCAAATTAGTTTTTAAAAGTTAAATATTTAACAAAAATTAATAAAATAAATCTCCCTTCTGGGCAATACGGTGACGTCACAAACATAACATTATCAGCCGACAAATAGTAAAAATCAAGCACTCCTTGTTAAGTTTACCATCCTTGGGAGGCGCCGGTGTAGTTCAGAGCGCGTCCACACTATGATGAAAAACGCATAACGGCAGATCCGCGTATCGAATTCTAACGTTTCTATTGGTCAGTTTCTATGCCTGTCAAGTTTCAGCAGACACAAGGTCATTACGCAAAAAGTTAACTTAACTTTAACTTTTTGCGGAAACGCGCATCGACGGAATGACAATAATGACATAAACTAAACTAACAACCAGAGTCTATTAATCTAAAGGGGTTATGACATCGTCGAGAATGGCGATAGCAAAAGTCCAAGACGTGAGGGTGTGAAAAGGGTCGCTTATGTTGGCGGCCCTGTCGGGTAACTCTAAAAGTTACTAGCATTCTCAGCTGTGGACAGAGTCGTGCCACAAGTCGAAGTTTTTATATGGGGTTATTTTTACAGTTGAAAATATTTGTGTACAGAGTTAATATTTTATTGGTTCTGACTGTTTTTACTATTTTTACATGTCTTCCAGAAAAATTGCAAAAGCGGTGATTATGAGATCCTGATCAAAAAGGAAAAAGGCGATTAATAAAAGAAGGTAAGGTGAAAAATCTGATATATCCTAATGCTGCTATTTCTAACAAATATTTTTTTATTGTAGCAGTTCCATTCAGTTTGCATTATTACACCTCGGATAACACAAACACGGTTTTTAAGTCCACTAGTGACTCTTCACAACTCTGAATGTAGTTACACAGTTATTAGTAAGTAAATTGAAATTTTTGTGTGATTTTAATTATAGTTATTTGTTGTCAAGAAAGTATGCTTATACCTAGAACTGATGAACTTTAGGTATATGCATTAATGTACCTTCAAAATGTGTATTTAATATTTTTTCCCAATATTTTGTACATTTATTAAGTTTGCGGTTAGTTTCATTCTTTAATTGTATTTAATTTTTTTTGGATACTTATCTACCAATTACTTGGTATATTATGTTGAAAAAGATGTTTTAAAATATAATTTATATTTTTTAGATTTGCCTTTTACAAGTTTAAAATTAACTGATGTAAACCTACCTTGCACTGAAGAAGTTTTTGTTTAGATTGTGTAGTATGAAGTGGACTGCGAAGAACTTGTAAGTAAGTTAAACCACGCCTGGCCAACTTCTTATAGGTATATTGGAAAAAGTGACATTTGACAATTATATCATTGCCAGGGAATAAGTAGATATCTATATTTTTCCATATTTTGCTTTGTAGTAACTTGGTAGTAAATTTCTAGATGGCGAAACGTTGATTTTTTTTTAACCAATGAGAAGTGAGAATTATTTATATCCCTTTTAACCATAAATCCCCGTGTTGTGTTGTGTTTGCGTCGCCATTTTCTATTCTAGTATTTGGGTTGTAAGTGTTGACTTTGGGTTGACTGTTTTAAATTGTATTTTTTGGTTTTAAATTTGTGTTCTTATTTTTCCACACTATTGTGAAAAATGATAAGGTAAGATATGTTATTTAAATATTGTAGTAAGCCTTCTTCGATATTAAACCAAGATTCTTTGTAAATATCTTCGCAATGGCACCAACACAGCATGTAGGCTGAAATATTCTTGTAATTATCCATGTTGCAGAAACGCCTATTATAGTAAAATTGTAAGCACAGATTTTAAGAACAAAAATTTCATTCTTTTCTTCGAGATCCCTTATCGTTAGAAGCTTGGAAAATTAAATGTACTTTAAGTCCCTCAAAAGATTGTAAAAATGTATGTTTGTGAGGACCGTTGTTCAAAATTAAATTATGCAAATCTTGAGGATCCTTCTCGCTTAAAATATAGAGCTGCACCTTGGTCACCCTTTATGAATTCCATTTTAAAAGAACACAGTTACGGAAAATGTTTCAATTCTTTTCAAAATTTACCTCTGGAACCATTGGACAACCCTAAAATTAAAATTTTAAATAATGTTATTTTATACCTTATTTACAAAATTTCAATTTCATGTTTAACTTGTCAGAGTAATCTCTTTTTAGTGGAGGTAACCGACAAGCATTTATTTGTAATGTTTAAAGAGTTTGATAGCGAACGAAGGCTTAAATTTGCTAGTGAAGCTTTAGTCAATCTTGTAAACAGACTACATGCTGATATTTACAAATATTTGGATGAGAATGTTTACAAGAATAAAATTGAAAATTTATTTAGGCAACAATATTTCGAACCTTACTGCAAGCTCTTTTTCAGACTCTTTGTTCAGACCGTAATTTTATGAAATATTTAACCTAACTTTAAAAATAATAATTTTTACCATTTATTATAAATATTTATGTTTATTTTTCAATTACCACATTAATTTAAATTCTTTATATATTTTTGCCCGCTGTCTGCTTCTGTCTTTGCCTAAATTAATAGCAAAAGTTCCCATATCATATTTTATGTATTTTTTTAGTCTGTTTTGAATAAGCGAATACTGCCTAGCTTCTTTGTTTTATAGGAACTTTTCAGCATGATCTCATCCAACCCCGGCTGTGACAGTTTTAGAAGTATCTCATCCAACCCCGGCTGTGATAGTTTTAGAAGTTTTATGGTTAATTTTTAGAATATATTTTATTTTGCCTGTGTTATCTCAGGTATAAGAATTTATGTTGTTATCAGAGAATATTTTTCATTAATTCTGAAATTTCATGTTTTATTTTTATGTTTTATTTGTTACTGTTATTTTTGGAATGTAATTTTATGTTGTTGTTGTTTATTGAAAATTTGGGGCAAATGTCCCAAGATTTTCCTGGTTTTCTCAAAATATTTGTATTTATAACAAATTAATTTATAATATATTGTTAATAATAACATTTTTGTTTGCTTTATTTTTTGCAAGTTTAAAATTTTACCAATCCTAACAAAGATAAAATTTTGTAAATCCTACTTAACAACTGCTTATTTATTAAAATAATCAGTTGTTAAGTAATGTATTTTAGCAAAATCTTATTTTTGTTGGAATTGGGGAAAAATAAAAGTAGAAATAAAAATTTATAGTACTACCAGCGCATTCGCCTTTTTATTATATGCTTTTATTAGTTGATTGGCCAGGCGTTTGTCGCTACTGTACTGACAGAAAATAGCTGCGTTCAGAAAGCACGAGGTTTGGATTTCTCTAACCCCTTTTTTATTCTGTGAGTTAAACTTTCGAGTACCAAATAAGAACACGGGATCTAATTCTTTGTTTTATCTTGCAAGGGCTGCCAACAAACTGTAAATGAAAGTATTAAGTAGGATTTTAATGCTTAAATGATTTGTATGTTTTAAAATATGCAATGTAGTATATCACAAAATATTATCAAATAATACCACCAAGTACTGTGTTCTTTTCTTCTATATTTATTTCAAAATGTAAAAATTTCAGTTGTATTTTATTTAATTGTTGCAATTGTAAATGTATTGTAGTATTGTAGTTGTGAAACAAATAAAGTTTAGTTTTTTAGCAATAAACCTGTATTCACATTTTTTTACATAAAATAATTCATTTTATTGCCAAAGTGGAAAATTTT
>JAHBCN010004927.1:0-59646 GCA_019359885.1 Listronotus oregonensis | reverse complement strand
TATATGGGTTTTCAAACAGGAATAATATCATTTTGTAATGATGTAAACCATGGTAAAAAAAGTTATACCTGTCACTATTATCATTTTTGGTTTAGTAAGCTCTAAGAATGTTTTAAAGGCTAAATACTCGCCCAAAAAACGTCTAGTTAAGGAAAAAAAAAAATAAAAAAATGGTCGTTTTTTTGTGAACATTTTGAGTTTTTCCCGGGAAATTTTTGGTCTAAATAACGCCCTTGGGGTTTTGGCCATTGTCGCATGGTTGAGAAATTTGGAAAGTTTTTTACCTTCACGATGAAAAAAAACTCCAGAAGAGCCGAAATGCCAGAAACTATTGAGAATGTTGCTGTTAAGAGATAGTTTAAAAAAAGATCCAAATTTATAAATTTCCCTTATGGTGCTTAAGAGTTGGGATTTAAAAAAAAACAAAAGTTGCGAATTTTGGGGAAAAAAATTAATTTTAAAACCCGTATAAGATTTTTTTGACCCAAAACTTAAGCTATTGCCCCAAACCGTCGGCGCCGCGAATTATTTGCTTTTTGGAGTTTAAAAGACTTGAAGGGGATTACTTTTTGCCAAAAAGTTATTTTTTCGATAAAGCTTTTTTTGGGGTTTAAAGGATACGAAAATAAAAAATTGTTGTTTTCCGGTGTGAAAAGAAAAACAGATTCACCAAAAACCCCCTTGCCCCCCCAAAAAGGCAACTGAAAGGTGGGGTTTATAGCATGGTGGAATGTTGGACTATTTTTTCCAAAATAAGGTTGGAGATTCCGTTACAGTGAATGGAAACGATACCCGATAGATGTTGACAAATTTTTTTGATCCAAATTTGGATATGTGGTTTCAGCAAGATGGCGCTACAATTTCCTGTTTACACTTATTTTCAAGAATTAATACATATGAAGTTAGATATAAGACATATAAGCCGGATACTCACGAAGAAAGAGAGATGAACATCGCTGTTAGACAAACCCTGGGGTTAGAAGTCTATTGCGCATGTGTGTTGTATTCCCGAGGGTATGTTGTTTAATAGCCAGGGTCAGTAAAAAAAATTTTGTTCACTTGATTAACATTTGAATAATTTATTTTCTTATATTTTAAATTAGATATTTTTTTTTCCAAAAGATTAGTTTTCGAACATCTTTTGGAATCGTCTCGAAAGGCCTCCTCCCGATTTGACCGGGCAGGGGGTTTCTTTGCCCTGAAGAACAAAAATTTTTTTGGCAACGTTTCGTTTTCGAGATATTCATCATCAAAGTTAAAAATCAAACAATTTTTTTCACTATATCCCCCCTTTTTTTTGTACACGATTCTTGATTTTTAAATCAAAGTCTCACAAGGCAGGCCATTTTTTTTTTTCTTTAAAAATTCCTAGTGTATACATGGTTACAGCCAATGTTCCGGTGTGAAAGTGGAGGTTTAAATTAAATGGAAAAAGGAAAAATAAATTAAAAAAGTTTTTAAAAGTGAGAAAATTGTCTGCTTAAAAGAAAAAAATCAAGAATTCTGTAAAAAAAGGAAAGGAATAGTGTAAAAAAAAAAGGTTAGGCCAACTTGATGAAAAATATCTCAAAAAGAAACGTTGCCGAAAAAATATTTTTTCAGATTTTTAATAAAAGTGCCCAAAAACCCCGTATACCAATCTTTCAAAATCGGAGAGAAAGGCAACTTTTTTTTTTTTAACTTTACCACCTTTTTTATAAATTATAATTTGAAATTGTCAAAAAAATATGATTAAAATTTCAACTGCCCAAATTGAAGGTTACTTCACCAAACCAATGCATGGTTTAAAGGATTTAAGTATATTAAAATATTTATTATTTCCAATATTTTTGGCCATCATACTAATTTAGGTACTTACCCACTCCAAATAAATAGAACTTTTGTATTAATTTGGTCGGTAAGGTAAAGAAAAACACAAAGTATTGTTTTTCTTTTTATTGATTTTTAAATAAAATTAACTTATGATATTTTTGCCTTATACATTCTGGCTTTTCAGAGGCCTTTTTGCTTTCCCAATGTAATCTTACATTTATAAATACAGAAATAATTTTTTTATTAAAAGAATTGATGATTATCAAATATGTCTTGATTCTTTATGTGATCAATCATTACATCATTTGAAAAGACTGATTTGTACATTATATAATATCTGATTATTTATATACATGGCATATTTTTAACCTTCAATTTATTAGACATTTGTCTAATAATTTTTTCAGATTCTCTGCGATTATTATTACATCTTTACTTGGGGTAACGAAGTTTTCCGAGTATTTTTTTAATTCAATAAAATCATATTTATCGTTTGACAATAAACATTTGAGACACTCAGGGATTTCGACACGCTGGCGGATAAAGCTGACAGCAATTTTTACATTCATTCTATGATTGTCAAAATTGACATGTTCTTTTTGTCAACTTATTTGCTAGTCGAAGCCCTTCTTTATTTTGTAAAGAATAAAGATGTTCAATAAACTCCCATTTTATAATTTTGTCTTGATATTTTAGACATTTTTTATCACCTAAAGCATTTTCACAAGTTTTATCATGTGACATACATCAAAAATTGTATAAAATATAATTTGGGACATTTGGTAACCTAAAATATGGCTTTAAATTTTCAATATCGTAGAAGCTCCCAATTCAGTGCACATCCTAATATTACTAGGGCACCATCAAATGTAATGGAATGAACTATTGCCCCAGTTTCATTAAGTAATTCAATGCACTGAATTAAGAGCATGGACCTTTCCTTTCCAGATAATCCTGAAATTAGAAAAAGCCTACTGGAATCTTCCAATGGTCATTAATAGGTACTGCCATAAACACCAATGCATATTTTGCCAATGGAACATTGTCCATGTCAAAAGAATCAACTGATCCAAATTCAATCCCCATAAAACCGATTGTTATTATAAATTAATTGTTCCCTTAATTGACATTTCATCGATGCAAATTTGATAAAAGTTTTCTTTTCTGCTACTTAATTTTTATTGCATTCAAGGCTTCAGCTGTGAATCCTGGAGCAGCATTTATTACTCGATACCATTGCTTAATTGTACTTGGGGTGGCAAAAGATTTTTCCACAGAAACGAACATATGAATATGCTCGTGGGGAATAAAAGTGGAGAGCAAGAGCAAAGCTTCTTATTTTTCTGAGTATTTCCTATTTCCTTTTAATTGTTTCTTTATTATTTCGTGAATGCTATCTGGTAGTAATTGCTAGGAAAATTAAAATTCCTTTTGATTCTTTTCGTTTATAAAATTAAAATAACATTAAAAGTACTCACCAGCATCTGTTCTCCAGCCTGTCTGAAAGCAAGTTTTTCTGTTTTTAAATGAGCAAACCACATCTTCCAAAGACTTAATCTTTTTTGTAATAAACGGTTAGCATCCTGAAGTTTTTTAATTTTACTTGTCTGATTTTTATAGTTTCGCTTCACCAAATCTATGACTCTTTTTGCTCTTCTTGGCGTTTTCACATGTGTTGGGGAAATCTCGTTAATGTACCTTGGTTCTGAAAAACGTCTCCTTTTGGGGGTTGATTCTCCATCTAAAAATATTAAATAACCTCTAAAAATATGTACACATAAATAAAAAATTTCTGTTTTACCATTTAAGTCATTCGTGACTGAGCATTCCTCTGAATATTTATAAGTTTTGATGGGTGTGTTCTTGCAATTAAATAAATTTAGATTACCTACTTATTTTCAAAATTTAATTTATGTCTTACCATCAAATGTACAAGGACTGTAAACCAATAGTGGTTTCTGAAGTTTCTTCAACTTTTTCAAGGGACTCTCTTTCGGATATTTTCTAAAAACAAAATTTAATTACTTAATAAACTAATTTTTTTAAATTGGTACTTTGAAAGTATGTTGGTACTTACCACCCTTGACTAGTAGAAGGTAAATCAAAAACTGCTTAAACCCTGAACCAACTGTAATTATTACCTTCCTGGAAGGTATGGCACCTATATTCAGTTTCGGTTTTGGTGAAAAGGAGTGTGGTTTATAATAATCGTCTGGTTGAAAATGTTTTGAACAAATATACAAATTTGTTAATTATCGCTTGGAAGTAAATTACACACTTTTATCCATTGGTTTTTAACGTCTTCACACAACGGAAAACTAAAATACATAAAAATTTGTATAATTAATCATTGTTTAAAAACTTCAGAAGTACAACTTTACAATCTGCTGCTTTGTTATCAAAAAGTGATTCGAATCCAGATATAAATACTTGTGATACTGACTGAATCTAGGATATTTTACGAATTAAGCAATTATAAACTCAAAATAAATGTGCCATCAAACAAGCTTACTAATTAATGAAATTAAACTTACCTGTCAAATAATGTCTGCATGTTTTGGATCGTATTTATAAGCATAAGAAACAACGCCTAATTAAGGGCATTTTTCACAAATATCGGCACAGAAAAATTGGTATAATCACACAAAAGTCTTAAAAAAGTTAAACACAAGCAAAACGACTGACACAAAAACAACAAAGGTTGACTTGACGGCGTTGACAGCACGACCTCGGCGTAGCCAAGCAGGTTGCCAAAGTACAAAATATAAAAAGTTCCAAGCTTATAAACCAAAAAGAAAAATAATAACTAAAAATATCCTAACTATGTGTAGTACAATGGTAATACTTAGAAAATAAATAAATACCTATAAGTTTGTAATAAAGATCAGATTTTAAAAAAAATAAATAAAATCTGAGTTAACATTTTTCATGAAGTATATAAAAATACACATTAAATTGAAGTTTTTCTTCGTTTGGCAACGGGTGCCAAGAAGACAGTATTTAAGAAAGTATATAATGACGCCATTATACATATGCACGCGCAAGCGTATATTATCCGAAACCCTATTCCTTTCTCTCTTTCTTCGTGAGGGACTCTCACTCTACTACCCTTCTATACCTGTTAATTCTATGCTTATTTTAAATCTTAGGTTTATGCAAACAGGCCACAAACCCTTGATGCTTTTAGATTGAACATTGAACGCTGCATTCGTAAGATTTCGCCCGATTTATTGCACAAAGCTTCGAAAGTTGGATTGTCAAATTCCCTGTGTAACGAAGGAGGCGGACATTTAAACGACGGCTATTTAAAAGATAAAGTTATCGATTGTACTTCAAGATAATATAAAAAGTGGGTTATATCTATAGCCATTTTAATTTTCTTTAATTTGAAAATCATTGTTCCTTTGCTATTATTAAAATATAATTATATATATATATATATATATATATATATATATATATATATATATATATAAATATATATATATATATATATATATATATATATATATATATATATATATATATATATATATATATATAATTATATATATATATATATATGTTAGATTGTAGGTTTTCACGGATGGTTGAATGTAAACTATCATTCCGGGATTTAATCCGTTTATTTAAAACTTGTTTTTACACGTTTCGCCGAAATCTCATTCAGCATTTTCAGTGATGTTGTTCGCTCTGCGTCTCGACTTGAACAGTTACCTTTAGGGGATGCAAGGGCTTCTCGTGAATCTGTTGTGGATTCTTTTCACACCAGAAACAGCAATTTTGTTTATTTCGTACCCACTTTTAACCCAAAATGAGCTTTATCTGAAAAGATAACTTTTTATATATTTATATATATATATATATATATATATATATATATATATATATATATATATATATATATATATATATATATATATATATATATATATATATATATATATATATATATATATATATATATATTTTATTTTTTTTTTCTTTTTACAAAGGTATTTAATTAAAAACTTATGAGTTTACTTCACTTTACACAAAGTGTGCAAAATTTAAATGTTACAAGGTTTTAAAACCGAAATAGACAAAAATTATTAAAGTACGCCACTGGATTTTACGAAAAATTTTACATCTGTATGCTACTAACTATTTTTTTTAATCTTTACTAACAACTAAGATACAAAAGTGTATCGATATAGTCAAATTTTGAAAATCGCTCTTTATCTCCAAGCCGAATTAAGTAAGATGCGATATTTTTTTACCGTTGTGGTTGTTTCAAAAATCCAACTAAAGAACATGCCCTTAGATTTGCTTGTTCTCTTGTAGTTTTTCTAATACCCTGAAAATTCGTAGAAAAGACACATTTAGCAAAAAAAATATAAAATAACGCCATAATATAATGGCTCTATTTTAGTTTTTTTAAATAACTTTATGTGTTTACTTAGTATAAATCACTAATACATTTCTAAAGAGAAAAACAAGAGATACTAGGTTAAAAATTGATAGGTTTATTATATCCCCTTAATATGAAAAGTTTTAATCTACACAAGCACCAAAACTACTTCAAAAGGATTTTGCGTTGTTTGCTGAAATCTCACGTTGGTCGTTTTATGTTCTTTTCACTTCTCTTTTTCAAAGGTAATCTTTTTTATGATCCGAAAACAACCAACAGTCTTCTTCAATTGAGATTTTATAGCGCTTTGTAAAATACCTTTTATTTGTTCTTGATTTTACTTTATGCATTGTACGAGAATTCACCCTTTGTAAATAAATTAACAAAAAATGAAAAGTAAAATGAAAAATTGTCCCTAGAAATAATGATGTATCACTTCCTAAATTATATAAATTTGTTGGATACTGTTACGGTCGAGTGATGATCGCGTAGTTAAATTTAGCAATGGACTTAGCAATTGTTAAAGTTAACAACGATTTAGAATGTTTAACAAAACGCCATTGTCAGTGTTATTCAATGATTTTAGTAGGCAACCTGTCAAAATCTGACATTTTGTTAAACATTCTAAACCGTTGTTAACTTAGCAATTGTTAAAAGTTAACGACGGTTTAAAATGTTTAACAAAATGTCAGATTTTGACAGGTTGCCTACTAAAATCATTGAATAACACTGACAATGACGTTTTGTTAAACATTCTAAACCGTTGTTAACTTGTAACAATTGTTAAGTCCATTGCTAAATTTAACAACGCGATCATCACTCGGCCGTATACCTAGTTAAAAAGTCGTTTTTTAGTTTTAGGTTTAAAGCCTTATATTTGTTTAGTAAAGCCAAAATTGAGCATGAAAGTGTCGACTGACACTCTGCCCAAAAATAAACAATGAATACAGATTTTTAAATAATTCCAAAGATATCGGTGACAAAATTTGATGTTTTGTCACCGAGCATCCATCATAAGGATCGCATACACAGACGCAACAGGTCCCCATAAATATTGATATTTCAATCTAGTTTTTTAAGATATTGTTTCTGTAGTGTAACTAAATAACCGTATTAGCATTTAACATGTTTAAAATCAAAAAATATAACTTACTAGGACACAATGTTTTGGTGATGAAATATCACCTTTTCAACATTAAAAAAATCAATGCTGTACAAAAATAAAACAATATTTTAAACAAAAGTTATTTTTGGTTTTTTATAATTTAAGATATTTAATAAATAAAAAATATAAAGCTAAAACTAAACATAAAAAACGTTTTAAATACATTAAACAAATTTTGTGTACTTAGCTTAACTTTTGCAATTTTCCATTTCTTTACTTTACACTCTATTAAATCCCTGAAATCCAAGAAGCACCAAGCAGAATAAGTAAAGGAAGATGTTTTGCGAAATGCCATAAAATTTCAATCGAAAACAGGCGTTGGTTGTTTTTCGTTCGTAAAGAAGATTAACTTTAAAATAAGTGAAAGTTAAAAACATGAAACGGCCAACGTGAGATTTCAGTAAATAAAGCGAAATCTCTTTGGAGTAGTTATTGTGTTTTTAGCGTTACTTTTTTTGATTTCCCTTTGTGTATTGGGGATAGTTAAACCAATAATTTTTCGGAGAGAAATTAACTTTGTCCTAAATTGTAAATTTTCTTTTATGTGCTATGCATATAAAGAAAAATTTAGTCCTTTATCAAATAACTAGCTTGCGAATATTCACAGGCTTACTATCTTAAAAAGTGATTTGTTCTTAGTTGTAGAGTATTTACTTTTAATTTATATATTCCTTTAGTGAAAATATGTTTATAGTAGGACTAGTTTTATGATTTTCTACTGCTACATATACAGGGTGGCGCATTTTCGTTGTATTAACGAGGTATTAAGAAAACCGTAAGAAATAGAGCAATTCTATTCGTACATTCTCGGAAACAAATTTATATGTGTTAAAATTTTAAAGCTAGCATTCTTTATCGTTTTGAATTTGATTTTCAGGACGTATTTGTAGAATTTTTGTGATTTTACGATGAGAGAGCAAAATTAAGATTTACCTTCCCAATGATACCCCACACTTTATGTAAAAGTCAGCTTAACTACCATTTTTGTTGTTTTTTTTTAATCCAAAAACTAATAAAACTATATATAATTAAGTTTTACTTTTATTTAAAAAATCTAGTTAAATAGAAACGTAAATGACATAATATAAAAGCCAAATAATCTATAATTAAATTTTAAATTATTATAAAATTAAATTTTACTTGGTTTTTGGGTTTTGGGTTTTTTATTCAAAAAATAATAAATTGACTTAAAATATTTATTTAACTACCAATTTATTAGGAAAACTTAAAACATAAAATAAAGATGTACTTTTTACCACTATACGCTGTAGCAAGTGGTTTACCAAACGGTCATAGTGGAGTTAATCATACTCTAAACGCTTAACAATGTTAATATTCGGCTGTGTTCGGTACGGATATTTATGAAATTACGTATTATTATACGTTAACAGAATTCGTTTCACTTTAAATGCAAAATTCAAAGATATCGGTTTAAAAAAAAAAATAATCTTTTTAAGAACTTAAAGTAACCTTTTAAGCCCTGCTATTATAAAAGTCTCGTTAAACTGCGCAACAAATCTAAAGATTAAACTAAGGTTCAAATCATTTTTTTTCGCCTAAAAAAATCTATATTTTAGTTTGCAGTCTTTAGTTTAAGCGGTACCGGAGTACCGATTCCAAATCTCAAGTTTAAACAACGTTTTTACCGTCATTGGACGTTTATAATATCCACATTTTAAAAAACTGAAGCTAAAACTACAGAAGTATAGATTAGGATAATATATAAGAATGTATTCCAATCCTGCAATGCCTAATGTAAAATGTGTCAAGCGATCGCGCCGCCACGAGTGTGTCTAGCACACTAAAGTATTTTTATTTCAACTTCCGCCATAATAAAAATAAGGATGAAAATACTTTAGTGTGCAAGAAACACTCGTGGTGGCGCGACCTCTTGACACATTTTTCATTATGTATTGCAGGATTGGAATACTTTTTTATATCTTAGTATAGACAATCCGACCTAATAATACTGGGCCTAAAAGAAGCAACAATCACATTTATGTCACATCTGATTATTCATTTGTTCTTAGCGTGTAAAATCAAAGCCATCTTAGCGTGGTGTAAGAAATTTTAACAAAAATAATTATTAAGGCTGACAAAATTAAAATTATAAAAGATGGTATGTTTTACACTTAAAAGAATTTTACCAAGGTAAAATACACAAATACTAAGGACTCTACTTGCAGAGTAAAAAGGGAAGTTTGGTTTTAATCTTTGGTGGGACGGACAATTATTAAACATTGGTACTTGTCATTTCTCTTGTAAGTTTAAAAAGAAATTTATGAAATATTGTCGTTTTATTAATGGCATTATATTGGGCTTTATATTTACTAAGGGTCTTGACATAAAAATAAAAATTGTAACCCTCCCCCCTAGATATTTTTATTAGTTTTTATATACCTAATAAAGATAAGGAAAAACTGCAAAAATGGTAGTTTTAGCTGACTTATATATAGAATGCGGTGTATCATGAAAAAGGTAATTTAATTTACGGTCGACTGGTAAAATAATATACAGTGTGTTTTATTTAAAAACCCAAGTTTCAGTAATATCTCGAAGAGCTTAACTAAGAAAAAAATCAGTACCTATTACTACGTTAATATCTAATCTAATATGGCCATTTAAAGTTTTTTTTTTTAATTCTTAAAACAACCGACATACAGGACCCCCGTAAATTCGCATAATATTATAAAACGCCTGTATCTCCCAAATAAATCAAATAGCCTGAAATTTTACCACATTTAAATTTGCTTTAAAAATCCGTCCCAAGAATGTACAAACAAAATTGGTTTATCTCTAGCGGTCTTCTTAAAAGCTAGTTAATACAACCAAAATGCGCCACCCTGTACAGGGTGACCCATTTTCAACACTTTTTAGCGTAATTGTTAGCGCTATCAAAAAAGTAACATAGGCGTCATGTGCTCTTTTTGGGTCAAACCTAAAATGGTAAAATCAAAATTTGAAAATTTTCGCTCGCTTAAGAGATACGGGGGAAAATCTAAAAATTGTCAATTTTAAAATGATCTTATATTTTCTTAATTAAAAGAGATACAGAAAAATGTTTTTTTAATAATAATCCTTTAATAATTTGTCGTGTTCAAAATAAGTATTGTTAAGTATTAGGTTACACATTTACTTAGATGGAACACCCTGTATATTTTATTCTAAAAAAAAGGTTATAAAATTCTTTTTTTAAAAATATAAAACACTATGGATGATATTGGTTTTCTATGCGATTTATTTAAACTTTATTACTTGAAACCATAGTAGGCTATAAACAAAAGCTGATATTCTAAAAACAAAACTATGTTGACCTTGTAGCTAAAAACATTACACAACGTATTTTAACATACAAATAGTGGAAGAAATAGGCACAAAAAAGTAAATTTAAAAGCTATAGAATCTTTAAAACGAAATAAAAGATTAAGATTACTCTCCAAAGATAAAAATCTGGAGGTGTAAAATCCGGAGATCATGGTGGCCACTTTATAGGTCCATGTGTTCCTATCCAACGGATTATAAAGTAAGTATTTAAATACTCTCTTATTCGAAGAGCGTTATAAGTAGGGGCGCCATTTTGTTAAAAGTAAATCTCTATTACCCCATTTAAAGCAACATCATCAAGGATATCGAAAGGGTTTGATTGTAGTATGTCCAGAAATCTGTCTGCATTTAAATTTTTTACTTTGGTGAATGGTGAGTTTACGATTTTTTTAAAATAGTTATTTATTTCCAAAATTAGTTTCATTTTTAGTTTTGTTGACATTGGTACCCTAGTCTCCAAATCGATTTTCGTTAACCACTTTATATAAATAATACAACGATCTTTGAAAGTTTTTTGTTATTATTAAACCACGTATCCAAAATATTATTTAATTTTAAGACTACCTAAAAATGTCTGTCAATTTTCATTCTTAAATTTATTTCTTATCTGCAGTCCCGGTAAATTAAAAAAAATGAACCCTTGTTGCTATCACTATCAAAGTAGATTTTAGACGGCATTAATAAACCTGTAATAATAACATTTTACAAATTAAATTATTATTGAAAATATTAACATTAAAAAAAACTAATAACTATACAGTAATTTGCAAGAATATGTACCAATTAAACTTTAAACTGAAATAAATGGAATGGATATTTTTATTTTATAATATTGTTTTTTATTCAATTATTAAATTATTAGGTTAGTATTTATTAAGTACTATAAATATAAAAAGAAAAAGGTTGTTGTTTATTGCAGAGGTATATTTTAACAAATGTGATGTTTTTTATTTCTAAAGAAAAACCTAAAAAACGCTTGTCTGAAAAGGTGTACCCTTAACACAAAAAGTTAAATCTGTATAACCACAAAAAACAACTAGAAAGGGATTTTACTTTGTTTGCTTAAATCTCGTAACGGTCCTTTTATATTCCTAGCTTTAACTTATTGTTAAGTTAAAATGGAAAAAAAACGTGATGACTTTACGATTTAAAATGTATTTTTAAATACAAGATGTACAGGGTTTTTCTTTAAATTACATTTTCTTGCGAAGTCAAACCTTTTATTTTAAAAGGATGGTACATATAGTCACAGTTTATACCGAACAACGAATCAGTTATTTAACTCTCCACCTGTTTTGAAGCCATAAAATTCAACCAATACGAACACTTTCCTCATATTCTGGGCATGCTCAACCTGCCAATTGATATGAGGACGATTTCTTTTATTTATAATAACCAATCCGGTCTAGTTCTGTCTTTTTCTGTTCCGACAGTTTTACCACAACAGAGAAGATAAACAGATGCCGCACCTGATTGAATCAGAAAGTGAACGCAATTTCCGGGGCTGGTCTATCGGTTTTTTTTTATTTATTTTTGATCGTCAGGTCAGCTGGTGTATTGAATTGTTTGGAGGTTGGAAGCGTTGTTTATTTTTCGGTGATTTCAAGTGATTTGTTTAGGTGTGTTGGATTTTTTGGACAATTAATTTGTAAAAGGTGACTAGTGTTTTCAGGTTTCATTGTTAAAAACCGGTTGTATTGTTTTGTCTGCAAAAGTTACAAGAAAGCCAATCCAGCTTTAGGATATTTTAGCTTTCCAAAAGATGAAACATTGTGACTAGATTTTTACATAAAGTAGGATTAAAGTAGGTACCTATTGTATCATTCCAAAATAAAGGCAAACATTCCTGTGAAATTTTGATTTTTTTGGATCCTGCGAAAGTCTATTTGTCCGCCATTTTAAAGATTTTGCCATTTTGTCAAATATTGGCAAAAAAAATAAGGAAAAAAATTTAGAACTGCCTTTCCAACATCCTTGTAAAAACTTCCCCAAAACTTTTTTTTTGCATCTTTTTTTACCAGAACAAGAATATTTTACACTTTAAAATTTTTAAACAGGGTTTGCTTTCACCCAAAACAAAAAAAGCAAAAAAAACTTAATATTCTTTATAGGCCTATTTATTTATAAGTGTAAGGTAATATAACCATACTTTTTATATTTAAACAAGAATAGAGTGCAAGGAAATAGATATGTCATATTTTTAAAGTTAATTTTTTTTTTCGAAAACTAGTTCCTGAATCTGTATTCAGTCTGTCAAAAACAGACGGTTGTTACCCTTGTAGTAATTTCTATCCAGTGGTTCTAGAAATGTATAGGTGTATTCATTTTATTTTACTGGGGTAGTTATTTAAATAATTTAACTGCTTTCTTGAACTTCGGGTTACTTTGGAACTCTGTAAGGTAAAATTTTGTTTCCTCTATGTCTTGTGTGTAGGTAGGCCTAAGAATTATATTTTATGACTTTAGTTTTTGATTTAGCTATTTACTAGGTGGTGATTTTTCTATATGTGTGATAATAGGCTACTTTCACATTTTTAAATTTTATACTGTACTGTAATGTTCATTCTCGGCTTGCTTCGGTTTGCTCGGTATGAGTCAAAAAAATTCATTATTTTTCATTTTCCCGGCACGTGAAAGTGGCCTATTATTTAAATTTCGTATTACCAATAAAACTGTACTCGAATTTTTTTTCTTGGTCCCTTGACCATATTATATATTTTTGTTAAATATACTTACACATCAAATTTTTAACATGACTTTCATTTATTGAAATGGCTATAATTTTATGCAATTTTTTCCACCTATTTAAACCTACCTGCCTACCAGCTATCAAATTATGTGTAAATAACTGATTCTCAATTACGTTTTCTAGGGTTCTTTTTCTACCAATTCCACTTAATATAATAATATCATTTAATTTACTAATTTGATTTAATTAATTTCAGTCCGGCCCTGTCGAGCTCCAGCTTGCGATTTAATCACAACATTTTTGACACATCCAAATTAACAGAGTTAAATAACTGATTAGTTGTACGGTATAAACTGTGATATAGTCTTCTTTACAATTTTTTATTCTAAATAATTAAATTTATTTATGTAGTGACATACATGGCTTACTTAGAATATTTACAAGAAAAAAAGGTAAGATTTTTAGAGTAAAGTATAATTTTATCAAATAAAGGACTACTAATATAATACGCATAATTATTTTTGTTAATTTAACAAAAGTTTTATTGTCATATGGATAATAATCTATAACTATTTTTAAAATAATGTTATTCCTTTATTGCGATACCAATAGTAATAAAATATTTGTCAATACTACCCAAAAGTAACCTACTGATTAAAATCAATGATAAATTGGCGCCTAAATAGAGAAAATTAAACAATAATTAAAATAATTTAAAATTAAAATTTAAACACTTTGCCAATTCTGGGCACTTTTTTATTTAAAAAGCTAGCAGATTTAATGAAATTAAAACTATAATTTTTATTAATATTTAATTTATATGAACTTATATTTTCATTATTTTTTTTTCTTATTCCCCTTTTCCCATTTAAGTGCCAATTATTTACAAAAGACTTATTAAAAAATAGTTAATTAAGTATTTGTTTTCTTTAAAGTAAAATTAATATTAAATTAATTTTGTTTAAAGGCAAAGTCTAGTAGTATTTTATTATTACTTTATTAAAACAATATCAAAACTTGACCTGTAAAACATCTTACTTTTTGACAAGTTTGTATTACCTTTTAAAATAAAGGGTGGTACATGTGTCATAGTTAAAGGTCGATATGCAGTCTCTTCGCGGAATGACTGGTTTAGCCTAGGTTTGACCAACGCCTTCGAGCTAACCCCGAAATAATTACAATTTCGGCCTTTGACCAAAATATTTTTAATCAAGCCTAGAAGTTCCTAACTTTTCAGTCAAACGTCGAAAGTAAAATAATCTGTTTCGGGCTTTGCCTAGTCGATTCTAGAAGCGACTGGCAGACTCGGTTAAACGTCGACTGTACTTGTAACACGTTTAAATAAGTTCATTCTTGCGGTTAGTTGTGGTTAGTTGTAAATGGAAGAGATCTGACATATTGTACAATTCTAAATGTCATAATGCCTCACCATGTCTGTCTGAATAAAGATATTTTTTTATATTTTAACTATGACAATTTAACAATAATAAACATTAAAATAAAAAAAAATCATTTTATTACATCTAATTTAACAAACTGAGACTTTCTAATACCTAATGCAAGTTTGACTGGTCAAACCCCGATATCATTAAGTTAAGTTTTGGACGTTTGCCTGACCAAAAAAATTTTTCCCAGGTTTGACGAAAATTCTTTAGTCAGAGGCCGAAAAACTTCATTTGTTTGGGCTTTGACTAAGACTTCAAGTCAGACCTGAGGATTGGGTGGCCCAAAACCCGGGAACGCCGGAGCTTCGAGGATTGACTATAACACATGTACTCTTCTTTGCAAATTTTTTAAATTTTAAAATTGTTTAAATTTATTCATGATTTTTTTATTAGCTTATTGCAAAGCCACATGAAAATAAAGGCCAAAAATATTTTTTCAATCAATTTTAAGTTTGAATTTTGTAGGCCCGTGACGTCACGGCCCTAAATTTTCTATTGGTGGAATTTCTCCTTTGTTGTCAGCTTTTTGTTATTCGATACGCCTGTCATCAAATATCGATATGCGCAACATCTACAAAGTTGGCGTTTCCTGTCAATTGTCATATTGTCAATGTCAACCTGTATAACCTGTAACCTCTAGTATTTATTAATAATTTCTAATTTGTAAATAGTGTGTATTCTTTCCAAATATTCCAATTTATTACTATAGTTATTTTATCGCTAAACTTTCCTTGATATGAACCCTTTTTACGAGTAAATCTCCGTTATTTTATTCAAAATGAAAAAAAGTGTATTGTTATTATTTGCGAAACCAGAAGCCGGCCGAGTTTAGGATCTTCAAAAATATTCTTTTCTCGGTAACAATTGCATATACGGTTTTCTGCTATTTTTGGATTTTATGAATTTTTTTAAATAAAATTACATTTAAGTATCCTTTGGGATAGCAAATATACTACCGGAGAAGAGAAATTGTGTTTAATTTTTGTTTTTTCAACCAAATAAACTTACTGGATCTTGGAGTGAATTTGAGTGCTGGGCGGGGTAAAAACGTATAAATTGATAATTATTTAGTTAAACATAACACACAGAAACAGAAATCTATTGACAAAATACGCAGAAAATCGGGAAAAACAACTTTAATTTAAATTTAAAAAAATATAGGTTAGAAATAAATCTAATATCTGATAACACATTCTTTCTACATTGTCAAATACAAAATAAGTATCAACAGTGTTGCCGGACTTAATAATTTTCGGCCATCAAATTTTGATATTCTGGTTCTGTCTAAAATATAATTGGGATAAATAAAAAGCTGCTTTGCTTACCAAAACTAACCATGACCGACTAGGGGCTCTTGAATTTGTCTAAACAGTTGGTCATGGTTAATTTTGGTTAGTTAAAGCGGCTTTTTATTTTTCCCAATTATATTTGAGGTGAAAATGCGGGAACGTATTCGAAAAGACCCTGATTTGGCAACACTGCACGCTGACGTTCCTTGTCATAATGGGGAGTTTTCGCATTATATGGAGAAAATCAATGGTAATTTTAAATTTTCAAATTAAAATAAAAAATATTAAAACACATAATTTCTCTTCTCCGGTAGTATATTTGCAATCCCTAAGGACACTGGAATATGACTATATAAATATTTTACCATATAATCCAAAAATAGAAGAAAACCGTATATGCAATAATTACCCTTTTCTCTTCCAAAACAAGACGATAGGAGAAAAGCCTGGTGTGCTGCTGTAGGTATTGAGAAAATGCCCAAAGGACATGCCTATTATTGTTGTAAAACCATTTTGATGTAAGTTTTTATGTTTTATTCCAATTGAAACTATTTAGGTAGTCTGGCTGTGTTTTAGTGTAAAGTCTAAACAGCATTTCGCATTTTAGCATTTCCTTAAAATCGATACGATTGTCGATATCGATAGTTCCTAAACAGACTTGGCATCCATGTTGAATTTGATTGGTTAGGGGAGTGGCGAGCTATTTAAATTACAATGATAATTAAACCTTAAATAGAAAAGTAAGGGGTTTGTATTTTTCCGTGTTATTTAGCAGGTTTTGCTTAATTGTGTTTCTACTTTTAATTTTTACACACAACATTATCAATATCAATTGAGTGAAAATACCCTATTGATATTAAAAACTAAAAGAAAGAATTTCTATCTTTGACGATACCTCAAAAACCATAGGAATAGCAAAAATTGCAAAAAAGAGTCTCGAAGAGGCGAAAATTTTCGATAAAAAAGTCCCATATCTTGAAGTTTCATCTCCATTATTTATAATTTTAATTTAGCGCTGAAAATGGACCTCCGCAAGACCTTTTTGGTTTCGCGCTAGGCGTCAAACCGAGTGTCACACTAAATATCTTTTTTTGGGTATTAAACATTAATTTAAAAAATTATTGTTTATTCAAAGAATTTATTTTAGTTAAAAATTTAACTTAAAGTAAGTTTTTCAAAAAGTTAGACAATTGTCAATTAACAAAACTGTTTCGAACTTTTATTCTTATTGTACTTTAAATAACTGTTGTATTAATTTTTTGCTTTGTAAAGCCCTTCTTATATACATAAACAAGATAACGCCATTAATGTTTAAAAAAGTTTAACCTTTTGTTTATAATAATTTCATAACTTATCAGAGTAATATAGTAAAAGTTATAAGATTATTATAAAAAAAGCATTAACATTTTTTAAACTTTTATGGTGTGACCTTATTAGGTTTATATATAAGAAGGGCTTTACGACGCGAAAAATTTATACATTTTTTTTTAAGTGTACAATAAAGACGAAAGTTCGAAACAATTTTGTTTATTAACCATTGTCTAACTTGTTCAAAAGATAACTTTAAGCTAAATTTTTAACGGGAATAAATTCGTTCTGAATACACTATTATTTTTTAAAATTTTTCAAATAATATTTAATACCCTAAAAAAATATTTAGTGTGACGTACTTGGTTTTGACGCCGAGCGCCAAACTAAAATTATAAATAATGGAGATAGAACTCCGGGAGTTAAAACTTTTTAATTTTTTTCTTTTTTTTGTATCTTGGGACAGTCCACGAAGGCTGATGCCTAAGTACTAACGTACCGTGGGTGTCTTCAGTGTGGTGAGAGGGAGTTTGTTCACACCGGACTTAAAATTTTGGAGATTGGGAGGAGAAGGAAAAACTTCTGCGGGCAGCAGGTTCCATAGTCTTGACACTCTAGGAATAAAGAAACGAAGAAAGCGGGAAGTTCGGGGCCTCTCTAACTGAACTGTAAAAGGATGCATAAAAGTTGCACTACGTGTTGCTCTGTTGGGAGCTGCCAGAGAAGGAATAATACTGGCCAATTCCTCTGAGCAGAAGCCGTGAAAATACCTATAGAAGAGCGACAGATCCCCTACAGCTCGACCATTGGCAAGAAGAGGAAGCCTTTCTGTGAGCGTTGGATCATTAATAAGACGAACAGCTCTTTTTTGAATGGAGTCCAGAATGCTAAGTGTTGTAGGGGACGCCATTCCCCAGACATGAGAACAATATTCTAAAGAGGGTCTGATTTGGGATACATACAGAGTGTACAGATTGGAAGAAGAGAAATATTTTCTGGCTCGAAAGAGGAATCCAATCTTTTTGAAGCTGCCGAAGCCATGGATGAAATGTGTTTGTGCCAGTTGAGGTTATTCTCAAAAGTAATGCCGACTAGATTAAACGACTCTTTGTTCTGCAGAACTTGGCCGCTCATATGTAAGGGATGAGCATTAGCAGACTTTTTTCGCGACCGCGAACATGACTGTGTTTTTGAGGCATTAAACTAAACACGATTTTTGGCGCCCCAATCCAAGATAAGTTTGAGGTCTTGTGAAAGAGATATCTGCAATGACCTGCGCTTCTTTTCAAAATCAGAATTACACGGTGGCTTAAGAAATTGAATACTAGAGTGGAGGGTACTATCGTCAGCAAAACTATGAATGGGATTGATTGTGGAAGAGAGAAGATCGTTAATGTGTAGAAGAAACAGCGTGAGTGCCAGCACTGAGCCCTGGGGCACACCAGCATTAATTTGGCAGAAGCTGGAGGAATGACCATCTACACTAACTGATATACGTCGATTAGAAAGGAAACTGGAAAGCCAAGAGCAAAGCTTAGGTGGAAGACCGTAAGAAGGAAGTTTGTTAAGAAGCCCATCATGCCAGACCTGATCGAAAGCTTTGGATATGTCAAGAGCAACGATCTGGGATTCACCAAGAAACTCAAGGGACTTGTTCCAGTTGTGTGAGACAAAGGAAAGAAGATCAGCTGTGGATCTACTGTGACGGAGTCCATATTGTCTATCATGTAAGATCCTATGGTTTTTCCAGATACTTTAAGATTTGGGAATTAATGAATTTTTCCATTACTTTGCAAACAACTGAAAGAAGAGATATATAGGTCTATAGTTAGAAGGGAGACGATTTTCGCCAACTTTTAGGGTTTTTAAGTTATCTTCCAAAATCAAAATGGCTTTTTTTCGTTTTTTTGGTATAATTGTATATGTTAATAACAATTGCAATTTTTGTTGGCAAAAAATTCCTCAAAACGCCGTTATCATAATCTTTTTGACTAGACTATCAATAGAATCAAATATAATATTAATAACAATTGCCACAAATAAACTAAACAAAATTTTAGTGTTACTTAAGTTATATAAAATATTTTATTTTTAAAATATAAACAACAAATACTAAAAGTCCTCTTTTGGCCAAAAGAAAATTTATACAACGGAGTCGCTTCGGTTCCGGTCTGACCCTGTTTAGCCCTATTGATTTCTTTAAACTAGCAGATCACAGAGAAACAGAAAAACACCTAAAATATCTAAATACCTACCTATCTACGTTTTCGTGGAAAGCCTGCCATAATTCTTAAGATTAAAAAAAAACTGAAAATTAAATATTAATTGCAAATAGTCCATTGAAAACTACGGTAAAAGGTCGGGAAACGCTGGACTTGACGAGACCACTTGTCCCCTATGTATTTTGGGGCGCTGATTACGAAAATGGGGGTAAAACTTGCAGCAATGATCGAAACACCCTAAAATTGCAAAAAACGCTTTAAGTAGGGGTGTTTTGGAAAAATTGACATTTCGCAAACTAAGCCATCTTATATGTTTTTTGAGTCGCTGATTTCAAAATCGGCGTGTCGAGACTGGAAAATTTGTGTTACACGCGAGAAACACCCCGTCCGCAGTACAATCCAAATTGATTTTAATTTTTGAATAAAAAGTATTAAGAACTTTCTTATCTTGTATTTTTCTTTTAGTCTTTATTTAAAGTGATCTTCCGAAAACAAGAATTACCCGAAAACAAAATCAGGGGGTGTGTCTCGCATGCGGGGGTGTAACACAAATTTTCAAGTCTCGACACCCCGATTTTTAAAATCAGCGACCCAAAAAACATATAAGATGGCTTAGTTTGCAAAATGTCAATTTGATCCAAATCCCACCCCTATTCAGGAACGTTTTTTGCAATTTTAGGGGTGTTTCGACCATTGCTGCAATTTCTTACCCCCATTTTCGTAATCAGCGCCCCAAAATACATAAGGAACAAGTGGTCTCGTCATGTCCAGCGTTTTCCGACCATTTGCTGTAGTTTTCAATGGACTAATCGGCCTACAAAAAAAAATAAAATTGGTGTGTGCTGGATGTCGGACTAAGATTTTCTGGTGTATTTTTTTTCGCTTTACACGAATTTAAAGTTAAAATTGGAAGTCAAACAGCAAAAAATCAAGAAAGGGCGTAATTTCAGATATCAACGATTTTTTTTAAAATTTAAAAAGTCAATATCTTAAAAACTACAAATTATACACGAATTTTTATTTGACATAAACTATATATTTTTATGTTTTACCTATCTATTATTGATCTATAATACCTTAGAAACGGAATATGTTATGATAGCAATAATACCTGCTATCACACCTAGGGCATTATAAGCGGGCATTATGATAATGCCCGCTTATAATGCCCTAATGCGCTAATATGGAAATTTTATTGCTTATCCAATTTTATTTCTCTCACAATAAAGATCAAGTTTATACAAAAATAATTTTTCTTTAAACAATACTAAAAATTAAACTTTATTTCCAAAATAAAAATTACAATTTTGAAATGTCCCGGAAAATGTAGCTGATCCCACTATAGAATGGTCGGTGTTTTTTGTAATGGTAGCAGCGGTGGTAGCACTAACGCTATTTTGTATAGAAGAACAGTCCATTAAAGAATTTTCAATAGTCGATACGGAATTAACCTCGGAATTAACTGAATTGGCAATCATTTTGGCTACTTTGTTTTTGGATGAAATACTTTCTTCTATATATCCTTCAGCTACTGAAGAGCTTTTCCATTTCCCACGTTGTTTTAGCGTTTCAAACGAAGCACCTGCCTCAACAAGTAAAGTTGACGATGTGCGACGCAAACAGGGGCCGGTGTAAGCTTCTACATTATCCAGTTTTAAAAATTTTGCGATCAATGTTGGGACGCTTCCTATGGTATTTTTTCCAATGGGTTGTACTGTACATCGACCCTTTCTATAGGTAAGAAAGAATATTCGCTCCTTTATTCCAGCTGGTCTTAATGTTGTGTACTTTTTTATTAAATTTAAAGCGCCTAAATCTTCTTCAATGATAGTAAAACTTTTTGAAGTTGAAGTTTTAATTTCTGGTACCTTTATAACCAAGACTGTTCCTC
Organism: Listronotus oregonensis; assembly: GCA_019359885.1. Lineage (NCBI taxonomy): Eukaryota > Metazoa > Arthropoda > Insecta > Coleoptera > Curculionidae > Listronotus > Listronotus oregonensis. The sequence goes on along the minus strand of JAHBCN010004927.1, from coordinate 38,111 downwards.
TATCTTCAATGTCATCAATGGTCATTTTGACCAACTCATCTCGTCTTAAACCTCCAAAAACACCCATTACCAATATGACTTTGTGTACCAAGTAGATATCATCAGGAGCCCTCTTAATAAATTTTAATATTTGTTCTCCTTCCAAAACTTTAGACTTCTTCGGGACGTATCCTTTCGACTTAACTTTTAAAAAAGATATTAGACGATGGTATTGCGAAATGTCTATATTTTCATAGACCATCAACGTAGACCTTAGGTGAATACGGTCCAGAGAGAGTTCGGACTGTATTTTTCCGACTGAAAATAATAAAGTTTGTTAAACATATGTATTAAAATAAAATCAATAACTTACCAGTTCCTGGAAATATGCGATTAAAACGTTTTCCGTTATTTGAAGAATTGCGTTCGCATCTTTCCAAATACCAAATATGCCATACTCCCGATCATACTGTTGCCTTGATTTAACTGGCAAAAGATTTTCGGTCGCTTTTATGGCCTTTTCTCTTATATTTCGTGGAATGTCTTCCATTTTGAGCAAATCGTTAAATAAAAAATGCCAACTGACTAACTGACAGAAACATCAAAGTCAAACTTAACACCAGTCATTATCTACTTACGTATACAGGTACAGGTGCAACTTATTTTTTATATTGCAAATAAATAATGTAATTAGTCATTGAAAACTCTTTTTTGGGTAAAATAAAGCATTCTATGCACCACGGCTATGGACATAATCGCCCATCAGGTCGAAATCTAGCCCTCGGGCCAGAGGCCCCGGGCTATTTCGACCTTCAGGACATTATAGTCCCAGTAACGCCCTTGATACATAAATAGCTATAACAAGACCTTAAATTTAGATTATATAACCTTTTTGTCTAAATGCAAAAATTTTTAAGTTATAATCAAAAAACCGTATTTTTTAAGGTACACCTATGAAAATAAATTTAAAATTAAATTATTTTTCATTTTTGAACCTTTTTGCAAATTTTTAGTGATTTGGGATTCAAATGAATAAAATAAATAATTTATTTAAAAAAAAAAAACAAAAACCACATTTTTTTTCTATATTTGACTGACATTTTTTGTCCAAATTTCATTTTTGCTTATATTTCCTTAATTATTTATCTTATCAAAAATGTTCATATAACTTTTTATAAAGACAATTGGGAAAGCTCTCTTTTTGTTTTATAAATTTCTCTCGTTTGTATAGTCGTAGTCCAAACATTCCGTGGTATCAGGTTTCTGACGGTAAATGTACCTTGTTGGTTTTTTGGTTTTTTCTCTACTTTTTGCAGTTTGACCCCCGATTTTGACCTCGAATTCGTGTTCAGCGGAAAAAAATACGCCTGAAAATCTTAGTCCGACACCCAGCACACACTACTCTTATTTTTTTATGGGCCTGTGTAATTAAAATAAAAACTGTTAAACTTTTGATAACAACTATAAATATTCAGATATTGTTTTTAAAATTTTTAATGTAATGTCATACATGACATTACTTACATGATCTTAAGTCAAAAATTCTAAAAACGATCTTAGAATATATATAATCTTTATTCAAATTTTAATTTTAAATATTATTTAATTTTCACTACAGTTTTTATATTTTATTTTTATTGTAAGAATGGTGGCCACCAAAACATTGAAAAGTATTTAGGTTTTTGTGGGTTTTTTTCCTGTTTTGGGCGATCTGCTAGCCGGAGGGGTCAATAGGACTAAACAAACTCAGTCTCTATATCCCGGTAACAGGACAAAAGCGGTTTCATTGTATAGAGTTTCTTTTGACGTGTACCCAACAGGCACTTTTTAATAAATCGATCTGCCACAACAATACAGGACATATCTATAAAACAAATAGTTTTATATACAGGTCAAGCCAATGATTGGTAAGTTAGAGATGATCTCACCAAAACCCCTAAAATAACGGGCAAGTTCCTATCCAAAAATCTCGGCCTCTTATTGTACTGAAATTCAAAATAAGATCAAGTTTTTTGACCTGGCAAGTCTTTTACTAATCTGTTTGTTTTATTAATATTTTTTTTTATTAATACAAACAGATTAGTGAAAAAACTTGCAAAATTAAAAATGAACTTGGTGTAATTTTGGATCCCAGTATTTTGAGAGACCGAGATTTTTAGATAATTCGTCCTTATTTTACACGAATTTTTTTAGTGGGATCTCTTCTTTTCTGAATATAATAAGTGGAATGAAATGCAGCCCGCATTTTAAATTCTAAGTTAATTATGAGATCAAAAACTGAGGTTTAATTAAATTGTAAACTTCTAAAATACCCCCTAAAAATACGATATTAGCGTCCTTGTTTCATGGCGTTTTGAGTGCGAATGTGCATTGCTCAGAATGTTTCCTTTACTTCTGTCCTGAAACCTACTTACACACCAAATTTCAAGTTTCTTCTCCCCCGGAGAGTGCCTCATAATTTCGATGAGCCAATGAGTCGGTCAGTCAGTAGTAAAATGAGCGATTTTCAACATCGGATATCTCAGAAACCACTTGTCATAACTTTCCTTATTTTTTCACAGGTAATTAAAATATCTGTGTAAATATGCATACCAAATCTTATACTTTTCATGTGGAACGATAATGAAGTAATGATTAAGGGAAAATACGCTGACACCCTTCAGTACAACAACAAACAGTTTATAAAAAGTCCTCGTTGTGTCATAAGAAACTTTATACAATGTGACCGCTTCGGTGCTGGTCCGGGGTTTATGTGAAACGATAACGAAGTTATGATTGGAGAAAATATGCTAAAACCGTGTGTGTAATATAAACATTGTCTATATCAGTCCGGAACTTGGCCTGGTGCACTACCGTGCGCCTAGGTCTTGGACAATTTCTATGATTTATTTTTATCATAAGGATATCCCATAATGACTTGCAGGAAACCTAAGTACAGGGTGTCCTTTTATCGGCACTTTTATAGAATATCTCCGTAATGCAATGCAATGATAATCCGAACCTAAAATTACAGCAGAGAATGGTAAAATCCTGCATATGGTTAGTGTTGCTGTACGGGGCAGAGATCTGGACAATTAAAGCCGCTACAGTTAATCGGTTAGAAGCATTCGAGGTATGGTTACACCGGCGAATGCTGTGATTACCCTGGACAGCTATACAGACCAACGAATGGAACTAAACAAGGCCGATGCAACACGTATGCTACTGAATACAGGTAAGTGCAGGAAAATCTCATATCTTGGACATGTCCTTAGAGGAGAGCGATGTAGAATCCAACAGCTGATCAAGATGGCAAAAGTGGAAGGACGTAAAGAAGAAGGAAGAAAGCAGGCTTCCTGGCTGAGGAACATTCGTGAATGGATCAGCACACGCCGCGCAGAGGAACTATTCCGATTGGCGCAAAATCGAAAAAGACCAGCCCAAGTAATTACCAACGTCAGGGGCACCTAATATGGCACGTTTAGAAGAAGTTGCTATATAAACAAAGGCAGTAAGTGTTTATTGTTGTGCTGTGTCAAAGTCAAAATTAAATTTCATATAAAATAATGGATTTTCCGTAGCGGACGTTGTTTTTCACGGCCATCGGCCAGTAGGAAAGAAAATCATAAGCAATATTCCTTCCATGATTGCAAAATACCTGGTCAAACCGATGCGGGCAAATATACTGGTTATTGTTTGCGCAGAACCTCTGCAACTTTATTGGTGGACGCGGGGGCAAACATGACCACATTGAAAAGACATGGTGGTTGGAAAACTTTAGCTGTAGTTGAGGGATATTTGGAAGATGGTAAGTCTTCTAAACACAAACAAAAACATCAAAAAACGTTGGAACATCGTTAATTTCTGTTAGTTAAAATCACGAAATAATAGAAAACATTGACTTATCAAAAGCCGGCAAATTTGTTTTTATTAGGTCTTTTTATTACTGTTCATTTAATTTAAATGATATATAAGTTTTTTGGTTAATAAAAAGTTGTTACTTTGATTTTTTCAATTTATTTCCTTAAATACCCAAGGGCAATAGAAAATTCTTTTTATACGACTGCTTTAGAAAATGGTTTTGCACAGCTAAACAATTTTAAATTTATTTTGCGCACAATTGTGAAGAAAATATTTTTTTGCACAGGTTCTGTCTTCAATTGATTTATTCTGTCATTTACTTTTGATAGTTGAATTTTCAAGGTATAAAATTTTAAGTTCAAAGTAAAAAAAAATATAAAATCGCATTTCATTATTTCTGAGTTAAATACGTGTAACACGTTGAAACTGACTTTCACAACTCGTATTTGTGCATCCTACCTCGTGCAAAACTATTATGTGTGAAAAGTCTTTTTCAATTTTCACAATAAATTTAAACTATTAATGCCCTAGGGTATTATATACCATTTAAAATGTCTGGTAACTATGGTATTAAAAAATAATAATATTCCAGTAGCACATAAAATAAATTAATGTCCGACTGGTAATTATTTGACAAATAATAATATTATGTCAAAGTCAGTTAAATACGAAATATTACCCTAGAGCGTTATTAAAAAGAATAACGCCCTCGGGCCTACAAATTACCAATAAATAAACAATAAATTATCTTCATTTTATCATTTATTACAAAAATACAAACATACTTACACGATATACTTATCATGTTAAAAGTTATTTTTTAAAGTAAAACGTACAATTTTCAAACTGAACGGAAAATTCCACATTTCCATACCCCACCGCAGTTGCTGTGTTACTTGAAGTAATACTTTTCCCAACTACAAGGGAAGCATTAGCCACTTTGGAGCTTTCACTATGATCCACGTACCCTCGTGCTACCGAAGAACTCTTCCAGCCTCCTAACCTCATTAAGCTCTCGGAACTACCTCCCGCATCAGAATGAATTGTTGCCGCTGTACGTCTTAAACAATGACCTGTGTACTCCTTAGCATCAGGTAAACCCAAATATGTAGCAATCTTAAAGGGTATATTTCCAAATGTATTTTTACCTATAGGCTGCACAGTACATCGTTCATCACGATAGCACAAAAAAAACCTATCAATAGGTGCACCTTTAGGTCGCAAAGACGCATAGTTCCGAATTAACTTTGTTGCGCACATTTCACTGTCATCAGTAACCAAAATGCTGATTGCTTGCCCATTTTTACTTTATAGAATGTCAATAAATATATGCTGACCCATATCACGCACATCAAAAAACTTCATTTTCACAAGCTCGTCTCTTCTACGACAAGCTCCGAATACACATATCACTAATGCAACTTTATCTGCCCAATATTTTTCAGTCGGCGCTTTTTTCAAAAAAGTTATAACTTGTTTGCGAGTCAGAACCTTCGACTTTTTAGGCTGATAATTTCTCCCAAGTTGCTTTAGAAACTGTTGCAGAGAAATCAACTTTTCATTACTTCTTATCTTCTTATGAACTATTAATTCTTTACGAAACATTAATTAATATTGTCCAAAGGAATTTGGAGAATATGCCAGGCCTGAAAATGGAAATATTCTTTCTTGTAAATCCGCCAGTTTTTTCTGGCACAAGCGCATCCTCAGCTTTAGCAGCTTTCACTAAAATATCTTGGGGGAGATGGGTATTTTTCACTACTTCGGACATTTTTATGCCTCAATCGCAATTTTTTTTATGTGTTGTCTTATTGACAAATAACTTAAAACCATGGTTATTACAATTACGTTTCGACAATTTTTTCAGGAAATGCTAGTACTTAATTTGGTTTAAACTAATACATTCAAAATTTTCTCATATAAAGAATATTTAGTCGGACATTAAACGTTGAAGGCACCACGGGTATTAAGGATAATAACGCTTTCGGTCAACTCACCATCGATCTCAAGCGTTATTATCCTTATAATACCCTTGATACCTTAATAACTATTTTGACAGTGAAATTTTCTTACAGAATCCCCCGCGTCCTTAAATTAGCAACCAATCCTCAGTCACGCATTTTTCTAGATTTTGCTGCAAAATTTCTTTAAATTTAAACACTAGAAAAATTATAAATAAATATTTATTATATTTTTGTAAGTAATGTTTTTTTTGCAGGTGATTTTTATCAGGTAGGTATTTAATACTTTTATAAGTTAGTACATGGCAAATGGCGCTAATGCATGTTACCTATGCTTGATGCTGAAGTAAATTTAGGTAAACTTAAAATCAATTAACACACCATACCACCTTTTTTGTCTTTTTGAAGATAATAAATATACCAGTCAAATAAACCTATTGTCATTTATGACAAAACGTCATAAACAGTATAAAAGCTTTCAGAATTTCCTAAGTTTTTAAAGTAAAATTTTTTAAAAATTAAACAATGGTGGCCGACTTGCCACCGAAACTTAGATTAGTATTTTTCGATTTTTGGGTTTTTTTGGGGGTTTTTCTTCTTTTACTGTCGCAGGCGATCTGCAAGTTCATAGGGGTCAATAGGGCTCAGCAGGCTCAGCTCGCTTTATACCATTTCCTAGAAAATTTCAAGGCGAGTACTTCCAAAAAACATATTATTAATTTAATCTTAATAATATATTTAATTTTATGTACCTTTATTATATTCCTTACCCAGACAGAAAAAATACCATAGAAAATTAAAGAACTTTATGTCTCGCTTCAATAAAACCCTAAACCGCTATTAAAATATTATGTATTTGCATTATAAATAAGTGGGTTCAGTATAAACGTAAGCAATGGGCGTAGAACGTATTGCCCACATAAGTTGCGATTGAGCGACTCAGCCAGCTCGGGAAAATTTAAATTTATAATTCAGCTTGTATGCTGGTATGTTGTGTGCTTATCCGCTTGGGTTCCCATAGTATTTGCGAGGATTTTGTTGGGGCTTATGTCATTTACCAAATGAAAAATAAGTATACAAAGGTATTTTAAATCGGAAATACATTTTTTAGTCACCATCATAAATGTGTGTCCTTAAACGAAATTATCTTATTATCATCATAAATCATTTAATAATAAACTTTTTCCCAATTTATGTATGGCAAAATTGCGGCCTCAAAAATTCTTGGTATAAATTAAATTTGATTACGCCATGGTAGAGTTGCGGCCTAAACGGAAAAGTTTACTGTTCCTACTTTTAGTGATTTATCGCGTCTAAAACACAATCGGGGAAAATAGGAAGCAACTATAACTAACCAGAATTAACCATGACCGACAACGAAAAAGCGGATGAGCTAGCGGGATCATTCACATCATATTTTGGACCAAATCCTGCCCTTGGAGTGACAAAAACCATGGATCCAAAACGAACAAGAGGAATACTGGTCTAGCATCAGCAGACTAAGACATGGAAAAGGCTTCAAAAGGGGCCCATCCAAGGAAACAAAGGAAGAACTACTTAGACAAAGTAGAAATAGACTTTGCATAATGGTAGGGCTGCTAACAGGGCACGATAGCCTAAGAGGACACCTACACAAGATAGGCTCATACAATGGGGACCCACAGGTATATATCAATTTACCAGTCTCGGGGTTATACAGACTTGTAAAAGGAACAAGACTAGTGAGAGGATTGGTATAAAAGAAAATGGTAGATTAGGCACAAAAGGCCCAGAAGGCTACGCTGCCTCCGGTAGTAAATTAAGACGGTTCCCAGGAAAAAAACCATGACCGACCAGAATTGAGAGCCCTTTTAATAACTGAAAATTGTTTTTACCTACCTAATGATTTGGGCCGCAATTTGAGAAACCCGCTCGGGATAAAGCACCTGCCAATAAATAATTTATGGAAATTTTATTGCGAAGTATGATTTCTAAACATATGTTTTTGTAACTGAAAATTAATTAATTAAAATCACAATTTTGGTCATCAATTTTAATTACGAAGAGGGTTTAAATGCAAACTGAAATTTGGCTGTTACTGTTTATTAAACTGCAACAAGCATAATGCCACTTTTTTAGAATGTTTTTAGTTGGGCGCGAACCGACTTATACATAAAGTCGGCAATATTATCATCGTCTAAAGGTTAAAGGTTTAAAGATATGAAAATCACATTGTGATAAATCCGGATTTTTTGAAGAAATTTGTATGTTAATTGAGCACTTTATTTTTTTTATTCTGGCGTAAAATGCTAAACTCAGGTTTTGTCGCAGGGGACACAAGAATTAAAAAAGCATTATCTTTATCTGAGTATCTCCCGCAGGCGGAAAGCCATTGCATGATACTTCTTTGCGCATCTGATACGCTCCTCAACCAACAGCAGTCAATTAATTAGAAACATAAAGAATCGAGTAAAAAATATAGGATTATAGTTTTTTTCGTCACCCTGCTTTAAACTTTTTTACACGTGAAAGGTAGTAATAGCAAATGATGTAAGTGTTTACGGAACTGTCTCAGGAGGAACACTTGCTATCTTTGCGGTCTTGCTTGACGTACTAATGATTCGCATCTGTCCTTGTTGATTCGCGCATCAGATTTGCGGGCGTTTTGATGTCTCGATTCGCGAAAATGATGCGCGATCGCCTTGAGAAGCTCAGCAGAGACCTGAACGTCGCTGTTCTTATTTCATAGCCAGCAATCTAATATTAATCTTGAGCAGAATTTTCTGTAATGCAGATGAGAATAGATGAGACCGTTTTCGGACAAGGTTCTATTGATTTCTTTATTAGCAATGTTTCTAAAATATGAGGTTTATTTTAACTATATTAAGCATGAAAAGCATCAAAAAATACTTAAAGAAAATGCAGAAGATTTAGCATTAACGTGTATATTGCAAAATAAATATACCAGCTAGCTATTTTAAGCCAAACATTTTGCTTTTTACGTATCATGTAGTTTCGTCAAACGGATTTTTTACAAGCCTAAAGAATTTTATATACAATTATATTTTAATTTTTAAAAAGTACTGGGCTGCCCAATTTTGCAGCAACTTTGTCAAACAACAAAGTGACATTTTCAATAACACTAAAATCTTGGACTTTCATTGTCTTTATTTGTTAACTGTTACACAACGTTTCGGTTAGTGATATACCTCCAACCGTTTTCAAGTGAAAGAACTAAAAACTATTCCTACGACTTATATACTATTTCTTGTTCACCGAAGCTTGGGCGACTTTTGACGGTTCAGCAACGGCTGCCAGATATGCGAAATATCGATACTAGGCTTGCTGAATACAATTTGGTTGTTCACAATTATTAGAGTTACTATTAATTTAATTTTCTTCCAGTGGGTTTCTTTATGAATTGTTTTTGCTTTCGACCATTGTACGCGGTGTTGTTTTGACCAAGCGTATTCGGCAATCCCTGACTTCGACGCTTCACCTCGTTCCGTATGTTTTTGGTGTCTTTAACTTTAGCTTCGAGTGGTCTTTTCGTTTTCCCGATGTATACCTCACCACATTCACAAGGAATTTGGTAGACACAGACATTATTTGAAACACTGTTGTCTGGTCTGGTAAAAATAGGTACTTCTTTGAGTAGTTTTGGATTGAATCTGCGGATCTTTTCCGAAGGTCCTTTAATATATGGAATTGCCAGAATATTTGGTCATTCGGAGTCTCGTTCAAGTGAAAGTTTTTTGTCTTATTGTTTCCTTTACCAGTCTCTTACCGTATCCGTTCTGCTTATGATCCCTAGTTATGTTATTTATTTCCTCTTGCAGGGATTTCTAACTGTTACATAAGTATGGTTAGGTTTTCTGTAACTTATCCACACAGGACAATATTTTAGTTATCACTTAAAAACGGTTGGAGATACAGTACTAACCAAAACGTTGTGTAACAATTAACAAATAAAGACAATGGAAGTCCAAGATTTTAGTGATATGAAAACCATAACATTGTCTAACACTTTCAAGGGAAATGACATTTATGTCGAGATTGCCAAATATATACAATGCTAAAACTATACTTTTATTAAAAAACAACTTTTAATGGTAATAAGAGATAACTACTAAAATGAGAATATGTTAAATCTATAAAAGACTATTTATCTTTTTTAATAATAACTGGTTGAAAATATTATTCCTTTTTAATCAGTATAAACCGTACAGGTGTTGAATATGCATGATCAAAGAAACAGATCACTCCTTATCTTATAATCTTAAAACAAATATTCCGAGAAAAGAATTATAAAATTAAAAGCTGTGAAAGATAAGACCAGTTTGTTGTTCTGTTGTATTTGATATTATATGAAAAGCAATCCTGTTTTTCAGATCAATCCATACTAGTCAAAAAATTATATTATGCATCAGTGGTGGAAAAAATGTAGAAGAAGAGTAAAATATAAAAATAAAAAAAAGTAAAATATTCTCGGCTACAAAGTCACCTACATTCAAATTCCCAAAAATTTACAAAGCAAGTATTGTATATATCGCACCCATTAGGCGTCCATTTCGTGAACTGGATGTCCAGTTCGTGATGTGGAACCAGATAGTGTAATAATATTTTATTTTACTATCTGGACAATTTTTATGTCCAGTTCATGAAATAAATATGTAATTTTTTCACTTAGAGAAGCGAGACTATATTACACCATCTGGACACAAAAATCATCAAGTTCCTGTACTGTATATTTGGCATTTGCCCACTTAGTGAAACAATCAGTCGTCGGTGTTTTGAATGGCATAAACATTATATTGAACTACTAAAGCAAAAATGTTTAATATCAAAGATAATTTTTATACGCTTCTTAATCAACATTATACGGAAAAACTAACCACAACTAACCAAAAATGTTGGGTCATTGCATTGTATTACAGGTAAAAGATAAATGCCAAATATACAGTACAGGAACTGGATGATTTTTGTGTCCAGATGCTGTAATACCGTCTCGTTTCACCAAGTGGAAAAATGGCATATCTATTTCATAAACTGGAAAAAATATTGTCCAGATGTGAAATAAAATAATATTACACTATCTGGTTTCACTTCAGGAACTGTACATTCAGTTCATGAAATGGACAATTACGCCATGTGAGTGCGACTTCAATGTCCTTTTTAGAACTACGGATAGCAGAAACGGCCCTTTTGTCCTGGTAAATTGAAGTCTCTATTAAACCACAAACCATACCACTAGCTGGTCATAATGATTTTATTGTATCCATAAATTTATTTAAATGTGATTGTCGACATTTTCAAAACAATTTATTTTTAAAACAAATTATTAATATTTTGGAGGTGGCATACAGTGGGACGAAGCGACAGTGTGCCACTTAAATTACTCTACAGCTCATATAGTTCAACCGTTTTTTTAAGATTCTCGTCTTTAATTCGTCCCTCAATCCCTCTTTTTAAATTTTTTATTTTGAGAAAATGTATCTCCAAACTTTCATTTTTATGAAAAAAAAACGAACCTTCGGCCCAAAAATTATCATAGGGGGCTGAAGGTTTTGTTTTAACATACATTTTTTTGCTTAAAATCTTTCTCTTGATGAGCCCCACAAAATTCTCTAGGTAAAAATAAGGGGCAGAATATTTTTATTATTACCACAAACGGTCATAATGTTTTGAAATTTTTCACGCAAAAGGCACTTTTACTCATAAAAGGTGCAGAAAATATTTGATTCAACAAAAATTGTTTAGAATTATTCAAGAAATACGGATAATCTTTTTTAGACTTTTTGGATATATTTTGGAATCTCTGGAAAAATAGCCGAATAGAAAAATTTTGAAACCTATGCAAAAATTCCTGAATGGCACTAAATACCTACTTTTTGTGCACAATATATTGTTTTCTAAAAGAAACCATTTTTGACATAACGAGGATTTACCAATAAATAATTAACCAATATTTTACCGGAAAAAGTGTTACCTTTGAAAAAAATATATAAATAATCATTTTCCCGAAGATTAGCTTTCCAACTTTGAAAGGGTTCCAGTTATGAGTTTTAAAAAATCTTGTCAAATTTAGCGGTTTCTCTGACTTTTCTCTGCGAAAATGCAACAATAAAGAATAGAAAAAACATTTTATTTGTTTTTCGATTCTTTACGAAAGTTGTATTCTCTCTAAACAAATAATGAGTATTTATTTTTCAACGTTTTTTTCATATTACAATAAAGAAAAGCTAATTTTTATATGGGTTTTGGTTTTATAGGTTCTAAAAGGTACTGGTGGTTTGCTGTTAAATTTCATTTACCAAAAGAGCTTTTATTTTGATCTCTAAATGGTACTATTGTTTTTCTAAAGTAAGTGGCTAAAGCAAATTTTCTAGAAAATATTTATGCAGTTAATTAGGTGCAATAGTCTTATGTTTTCTTTTTGTATCTATTGCTTCGCTGCAGCCAGAAGTAGTGTGCGCCAACTCTTTTTTCGGCATGCAGCTACCGAGTAGTTACCGACAACATGCAGTAGCAAAGAGAGTCGATTTATGGCAATACTAAAAGTAGTCCAGAAAACGAACCATTTTGCCTCGCAATTTTTTCAAAACGCATAGAATGACTTAAAATTTTGACAGTAGGTAGGAAATAATCCAAAGATCAAAATATATATCAGACCGAAGGGCGCCATTACCTTGGGGTGGTTGCCAAACCATCCCGGGGGTGGAATTTTTTTTGATATTTTAAGCACAGAAATCGATAGAAAAATAATTTCTAAGCAAAAAATGTTTTATGCATTTTTTTGTAAAATGCATACTTTTCAGTTATTCGCGATCAGTCCGAGTTTTTCGTCGATAAAATTAACGTTTTTAATCTTTTTTTGCAAGTATGCATTTTATCAAAAAAACTGTAAATAACAAAATTAAAGCTTAAAAAAAACGGATAAAAAGGTTTTTTTTGTAATTGCTATGGACCAATACAAACCAAGTTGTGGTTTGTTAAAAGTTAGCTGTTATTCATCAAACACAAACTTTCAGAGTTTTAAAGGCAAATAACGCAAAATCTACGTATCTCTTAAGAAAAACTAGTAATCACTTTTTTAAAGCATTTGTAAAAACACTTCTATTTTAAAAAAAGGTATGTATCATGAAAGTTAAGTGAGTTATGATTAAAATAAGCTTAGACCAAAATTTTTTGAGTGCAAAAATCTTTGAAACTATACCCTAATTACCACCCTAATTAAAATTAGTCGTACGGCCTTTTTTTACTTCTCTTTATCTATATATCATAAATACATTCTAAAATTTTAATTGATTTAATTGCTTAGTTTTGAAAAAAATGAAACTGCAAGTAAAAATCAAATTTCAGAATTTTAATAAAAAACATCTTGTTTTGAAAATAGCTCGAAAACTAAGAAGACACGTAAAAATTACGTATCTCTCTTGTGGCTTTTAAAATTACAAATATTTTGCTTTTTTTAATTTACTGTCTTACGGAAACTAAGTGAGATATAAACGTTTAAAACGTGTCTGTATAGACAAGCACTACCTTGTTTTAACCCTCTAAACTCACCCCTTTAAAAAAGTAAGAGTTCTACCCAGTTTTAATATATAGGACCTTATAGCTCTTAAAAAAACCAACAAAATGGTTTTTTAAAGAACTTTTTATCACATAAACTGAAGAAGCTACGCTTAAAAACCCAATTTTTTGAGCCTTCTGAAAGCAATTTAAAGCATTTAAAAAAAATCCGGGGTTTTTTTCCATTTTTTGCTTTGTAAGATTGTAACGGGTTGATTTTTGAGGATTAAAAAATTATAAAATTAAATTAGTAATACTTTTGAGCAAAATGTTTTAAAGAATTAAATACTTGGTTTTTAATTTAAATGAGCCTAATTTTATGTGACTTAAGCTTTAATATAAAAGTATTGAAGGTTTTTGCAATAAGGGTAGTTTTCACCCTAAAAAATAAAACCAACCTTTAGCATAATAAAGATTTTAAAGAGGAAGGTAAGTTAAGCTTAATCTCAAATTTTTATGCAAAACATTGTAATAACAACATATTCATTTTTTAGGGTAAAATTTTTTTAAATCATAATAAGGGTTTATTTTTAAGGGCTTAAATATTTAGAATAATGTTTTAAAGAAACAAAATACTACTTTTTTAACTTATTTAAGTCAAATTTTACTCAACTCAAGCTCTAATGTATAGTTTTATTGGTTTTAGCAATGAAGGGTAGTTTTCTACCCTTAAAAATAAAGAGCGCCCATCGGCATAATATAGATTTTAAGATTAGGGTAAGTTTAGCTTATTCCTAAATTTTCATGCAAATCTATGCTTTTTGAGAAAATTGGGTGGTTTTGCACTTTTTTTAGCTTCGTTTTCGAAAATTGATTGTGGCCGTGTGCACGTAAGAATGAAGGAAATGAAGAAAGTTTGGATTGCGTACAAAATTTTTATTAAAACCAGTATTCTAGCAAAGCTCTTTCGGTAAAAAACATCATCAGTGCAATCTGCAAGTAAGAATTGAACATTGAAAGCAAATTAAAGAAAGCTTTAAATATTTTAAGGAACTGTTATTGGTAAAAAGGTTTTAAAAAGTTTAAAAAGTAAATTTAAGTATTAAGAATCACGAATCTTGATGAAGTAACAAAATTAGTAAACTTTGTATAAAAAGAAAATAGAAAAAGTTCCAAGCTTTCTCGTCAAGCAAGAGATATAGCAATTAAAGTGTACATAATCTATTACAATATTAAATTAAAATATAAAAGTAAAATTGTGAATAAAATTTTAGTCTTCGAAAGGGTGAATATTAAAATTTAAACCACACTAAGATAATATTTGGTTGGAAAGACGAACATGTGGTTATGTTAGGTTAAGAAACCAGTTATACTGAAGTGTAAACAAGGATATACGATTAATACAAAAAGCAGAAAAGGATGTACTCCAAGGTTAGAAGTGTAGTTACTGTTAAAAGAAACTAAAACTTTTACAATGATGTGATTTAGAAATTAAAAATAAAAATATTTTGTTGAAAAAACGCAATTGAGGTATAGATAATAGTTTAAAAAATATTTTCTTCTTTACGTAAAGTTAAAATTTTTAAAATATATAAAATAATGTGCCGGTTATTTAATAACAGATGAAAATATATTTGTTCTCTCTGCCTAACTGCCAACCTTTTTTGAACCACAAAAATTTTCATAAAGTTAGGTGTAATTAGCAAAAAATTTATGTTATTTATGGTGTTAATTGCATAAAAAATATTTTATACAGTATTCAGTACGCAGGACGACAGTGATAACTTCGTTTCTAGCACTTTACTCACGTGTAGAAATACTAAAAAAAGGTCACTTAGTTTTAATTTAAACTTGTATAAATTTAACCTGTGTTTAGGAGATTTGTTAGTTTGACTTTTAAAGAAATTTTACTGGATTTAAGTTATTAACCAAAATCGCCAATATTTTTTTAACTCAAATTAGTGACCTAATTTAAAAACTCCAATTTGTAATTAATGTAGTACCATCGCTGGTCGGTTGGTTTCTTCTTGTATCGCTCTGGTTTCTTTGGATGCACTTTACCAGTTCATTAAAAGTGCTGTCTGGATTGGGATCATTACATGTCTACTTAATAACACAGGCCCACAAAAAAAAATAAAGTGGTGTGTGCTGGGTATCGGACTAGAATTTTCTAAAGTATTTTTTGCCGCTGAACACGAATCAAAAGTAAAACTTAAAAGACGTAATTTCAGATCTAACGTTTTTTTAATTTAAAAATCTTAAATCTCTAAAAAACTGTAAAAGATACACGAAACTTTATATGACATAAACAATGTAATTTTAAAAGACCTTTAATTTTTATAACCTTTTTTCCAAATGCAATATTTTTCAAAATATAATCAAAAAACCAAATTTTCAGGATTTTTTTTAAGTATACCTGTGGAAAATATTTGAAAATTATATATTTTTTATTTTTGGATTTTTTCCAATAATTTTAAGTGATTTGGGATTTAAATAAATAAAATAAATGATCTATTATTAAAAAAAAAAACAAAAATCACATTACTAAAAAATATATTTTTTTCCTATTTTGGACTGAAATTTTTTGTCAAAATTACATTTTCCTTTATATCTGCTCTATTATTTATGTTATCAAAAATGCTAATATAACTTTTTTATAGACAATTTGAAAATCTTTTTTTTTGTATTATGAAATTTTCTGTATATTTTATAGTTTATATAGTCGTAGTCCAAACATTACGTGGTAGCAGGTTTCTGTCGATAAATGTACCGTGTCGGTTTTTTGGGGTTTTCTCGACTTTTTGCTGTTTGACTTCCAACTTTTACTTCAGATTCGTGTTCAGCGAAAAAAAATACGCTAGAAAATCCTAGTCCAACACCCAACACACACCACTTATTTTTTTGTGGACCTGTGTAATTATGTAAAAGTATTCATATTCCTTTTTCGGGTACATACAAGTATTGGGAAGGACAAGGTAGTTATGTTTGTAAGGCCACGCTTCTACGTGTGATTTAAAAAATAGGTTGGAAATCACCCTAAAACGTCGATAATATTTTTACAGCACTTTTAGATGGCAGGGTGAATTTACTTATTAATTGGGAACAGGGTTTTTCGCGCCTTTAGCAAAAAAAGCTATGTAGCTTCCAAAACGCGTGTTGACTATTCGAAGGTCAAAACGGAAGTCACCTGTCAATGTTGAGATTCCTTTTATTTTGCAGTATTAGACATTAAAATACCAAAATTCTAACAAATAATAATAATTAACGAGAAAATGATTTGTTTTTTATGTCTTTTCTCAACATCTTAAAGGGTTTCTCACATATGACATATTCGATATATTACAGTATTTAAAATAAATATTTTTGTGGGCACTATTTGCAAGTTTTCTTTTATGTTTATAGGGCGTGGCTCTGACTTAAAGACCAACCTTTATCTCAAAATATGTATCATTACTATTGAGAAATCCATAATTTCCACACGTGCTTCTGCCATAAAATAAAAAACAATTTTTGTTATAAAAAATAATTTTTTGATACACCACACAAAGAACAGTCGACAAAATATTAAAAATTAGAAGAATAGAAAAAAATATATAAAAGATTAAAACCATCTATTGTCCTAAGAAAATGTATATGCTTAACTGATCGATGTCATCTCGGTTTTGTTAAATGTCAAGGTTTTATTACAAAAATTAAATTATACAAAGCGTAGTTACAATCTTGCTACATGGCTTTGGAAAAATGAAGTATTCCGATTTAAATTTTTGTAAACTACGAATATATGGCAAAAAAACAAAGTCAAAGTGTTTAGTTTTGATGTCAAAATATATTGCCTTAAATGAATAAATGAAAATTGATTGTGGCCGTGTGCACGTAAGAATGCAGAAATAAAAAATTTTGTGCAACATTTTTATTCAAACAAATATCCTAGCAGAGCGCTTTCGGTAAAAACCATCATTAGTGCTATTCGTCACAGTAATTGGAGCGTTCATAACATGTTAACAGAACATCGACATACTATAACATTATTAAGTTAAAAATTAAACTATGAATGAAAGCTCACATTTTTCCTTCAAAGGGGTGAACTTAAAAAAAATTAGAAAATTTATATACCCCACTAAGATCCATTTTGTTGGTATAATGGTTTTTATCGAAAGCGCTTTGCTAGAATATTTGTTTAAATAAAAATTTTACACGAAATACAAAGTTTTTTATTTCTTTAAATAAATATGGCTTAGCAGAACCAAGACGTCGGCGTCGGGTTTAAACAATTGGTCGTTAATGGATCCCATATAATTAGTTGAAACGTCTGAAATGTTACGTCGATAAAATTAACAAGGGTACACCCTTAAAAAAATAATAGAAAATAAAAAAGGAAAAATAAAAAAACACAATTATTCTGTTGTAATTAATTTATTTGACTTTTAAACGATATGGACACCAAGTATCTATTTTAAATTAAATCGTACGAATTAAAAAAATACAAAAACTAAAACCTACAAATCACAAGTCTTAGAAAATAGAAAAACGTAATTAAATAACTATGAACATGTCTACTTCCTAACAGCATTGGTACACTAAGGATGTTTCCCTTTATTTTTTAAATCTAATCTTACAAAGGTATAAAATGGCAACACAGTAAAAAACATTTATAGTTAGGTTTATTAAAAAAACAAAAATATAACATATGTTTGTACAAAGATACAAGTGAAGTAAAAAATTATAATTAAATTTTAAATAATTTAAGACGGCAAAAGTTGTCTTGTGTAATGCCTGCTACTATTTACATCCGTTGAAAATTAATTTATAATAAACTTAACAAAAAAGTATTTAAAAACATCTACAGCGCCTAAAAAAGTTAGCATTATATGGGAAAAAATTTTGAGGTTGGGCTTCATTTTGGAATTTAATAAAAAATCAGGCAGACTCGCTCGCTAAAATGCTATGAAAACCAAAAACATACGCAATGCATTACGTTTTTAATCGGTTTTTGAGCAGATACTGCCACCCTATTATAATTCTTGTATTTTTATTCGCAACATTCTATAAGACATGTTTCTATTTAAGATAATATAGGTTTTATTTGTAATAGTGAAAAAGATATTAAAAATTTGCATTATTTATATAAAAATGTTCCAGTCCCAATTTTAATATTTTTAAAAAACGAAGTAACGCAGGCAAAATTCTTATTTAAGTTTAAATTTAATAATAAAAAAAACCATATAATAAGGAATTTTTGAAAAACGCTGTAGATTTGATATAAGGATTTTTAAAAAAGTAAAATTTTAGATATTTACGCAAACAGTTTTAACCTCTTCCGTTCTTTATAAAACAAAAAAAATATTTTCTTGGTTTACCTTAATAACAGATTATAAAAATGGTATTGGCGAATTGCAAGGTTCTTAAAATTTATTACATACCAATTAAAAAATGCAGATTAAAATATTCATTGCGCATAGTTTTAAAATTAAGAATTGATAGCAGGCCCCCTTTACACATTTTTATAATAAACGTCTTATTAATTTAGAATTATTTATTTTAGTTCTAAGTTTATTGTTTAGTAAAAAAATTTAAAGTATTATAAGGCACGATTTATTTAAGATATTGGTATTTTACTTTTTATTTGCAAAAATTACTTAAGATTATCAAAAATCAGGAGATCGGAAAAATTATTTCATAATTTGAAAAAGTATATTGCCCTATATTTTTCGAAAAAATGGTGAGATACAGAAAATGGTTAAATATACAGTTTTATAAAGATAATAGCAAAAAAAAAATCTTCACTGGAACAACAAAATTGATTATGCCAACAAAAATTTAAAATATAAAAAATAAAATATAATATACCGTTTTAGGATTTAAACGCGTTTATGACTTATTTTCAAAAATGTTAATCATTTGATGCACATTTCGGGTTAATAAAATTTAGTTTGAATAAAATTTGTTTGAAATTATCTAAAACTTTATCACGTTAATTATTTTTATTTTGGGAATATATTTATAATTTACTAAAAAAAGCTGGTCAGAATTTTAGTTAAGACTCACTTTTTTGTATTTTTTTTAAATCGTAGAAAATTTTTATAGCTTTATTATTACTCCGGTAAATTTCTTATTAGAAACAACTGCAAAATAGATCTCAAAAAAAATTACAATATTAATTAATAATGATACTTAGCTCATTAACTTCAATAATAGACAAAATGATAGAGTTTTTTCTATTACAGTACCTCTTTAAAGTTTTTTTTGTAGTATAAAATATATTATTTATTTATTTATAGAGCATTTTTAGAATGCTTTATTTGAAAGAAAATTGAAGTTGGTAAAACTTTTATTATTATATATATATATATATATATATATATATATATATATATATATATATATATATATATATATATATATATATATATATATATATATATATATATATATATATATATATATATATATATATATATATATATATATATATATTATATATATATATATGATATATATATGATATGCTTTAAAATTATTATTTTATCTCTATTTAATAACATATTAATTTATTAAAAGAAATTTAGAATCAGCATTATTGCTTGATTATAAATCGTAAATATAGCCTGTACCATATTACCTATGTATATGTGTTTAATTTTAATTTTAAGAAATATAACGAAAAGTATATAATAAAAACTCATAATGTTCTGTAGTCAATTTACCATGATTACAAATTATTTCTTACAAATTAAAAGCACTATTGGTATTAAAACCTTGCTTTTAAGCGTTAAGCATATTAATATTTACAAGCGTATATGTTTCCAATAATAAATTCCAAAATTTAATTACATATTTATGTTCTTTTTTAATTACAAGTGCTTTAAAATTTGCCGTGTTCAAATGGAAGTAGACAAGCCCACTAAAAATCTTACAGTATAAAAAATCACAAATAGCTAAGCTGGGGTTTGATACTGTTGATTAACACCAGTACCTAACAATTATTTGATGGATTGGGGAATATAAAAGAAGCATAAAGTCTTAAAGAGATACATTTTAAACATTTTTTTATTGTGTCCGAGCTTTGACTTGATTTTAATGCAACCTGAAAATTGCAGCAAAAATTTTTAACGCAGGAAATCTTGTAATCTGTAGAAACATTCATAGAATTGTATTTTTAAGTATTTAATTTCACCGCTTGAGGGCGTAAAAGTAAGAACAAAATTGAAAACACGGATTATTTAAAAATAGGCCAAATTAACTTATGTCGTTGATAGTTTTCTTACAAACTATGTAAAGTTAGGAAACTTTTTTTCTTTTAAGCGTTTTTCCCTAGCCTTTTAAATATAGGGAAGGAGGAGGAGCGAATGTACATTTGAAAAAAAAATTAAATAACTTTTTTTCGGCTTAAACGAATTTGGTTTTGTTTGAAAGAGCTTTTACCAGGGCTTAAGATAAAATATTGGTATAATTAATGTATTATTTTGTTTTTTGCCTGGAGACTGATTTGTGTTAAAGTTATAAATTTTGTCAATTTTTTCGAAAAATTTAAATACAATGGTATTATTATTATAAGGCCATTAAAAAGAGCATAAAAAAGTAAAAAAGCTGGCTAAAACCGCATTTTGATATCTTAATTAATTCTTGAGTTATTGCCGAAAAACTGCATTACTCGTATTCTTTCCTATTTTAAGCTGTTAGATAAACAACGCGGCATTTTTATCGAAAGTGCCGGGACGTCAGAAATTACAGAGAACAGGGACGTCAAAAATGACAAATGTTTGTTTTTCAAACCTGATAATTTTACATTTAGTTCTTGTTTATCGCAGTTTATCGTTATTATTATTAGTAGTAGTGTTGTTAATTGTTATTAAGTAATTTTAAATTATGTCTTATTCTACCACCAAGGCATACGATATGCTCGCCGTTTATTTTGAAAATTTTCAAAATGCTTCTATTGCTGCAAGACAATATGCCGTAAGATATTCCTAAAGACGGCATTTTAATAAAAATATGTTTAGACGTTTTTTAACCCAAGTAAGAGAAACTGGAAATGTGCATCCTATTTTAGCACAATAAAAATACAATTATCCAGAGCCCGTAGATAATAATAAATCAGCTATTATTATCCCCGAGCCGCGTAATTATGATTGCTATTATTAAATTGATGATAAACAAATAATAAGAATATTAATATTATTTAATATTCCTAGAAAAACAAATGGTTTTTGTTGTCATGGCATTCTCCATAAAAACGCCGCGTTGTTTATCTGACAGCTTAAAATAGGAAAGAATACGAATAATTCAGTTTTTCGAAAATAAGTCGAGAATTGAAAAGTATTTAAAATTAAATTACCAAATAATTTCATTTCATAAAAAATAATGTATTTGAACAATTTAAAAAAATATATATTAAAAGTTTATTATTTATTTTTTTAAAGTATAAATATAATAAAGTAAATTATAATGTACGACTTTTTCCCCAGGAGCTTAGAATTAACATTAAATCCCTGTAAAGAAAAAATAGTAAATTATTTTTTTGACTTCCCGCGACATTCCATAATGGCGACATTAAAAAGATGTTCTTTAAAATATGAAACAAAAATATACAAAAAAAACTTCTTTTTAAACATATAATTTTTTTAAAAAAAGTTGTAGTTTCTACCTAACAAAACCCGGCTGTCTTTTGCTTTTTGTTGTAAATCATAATATGAGAAACTTTCATGCTGCTTAATGTATGGTTTAGACTTTATTTTTTGTCGCTAATCTATCTTTGTGACTAGGCTTCTTTTTCCCCAAACATCTTTACAAAAGTACCACAGGCTCCGACTTACAAATACAGGGTGCCTCTAGATTTCTGTCCACTTATAGAATACTTAGAATGTTTTTTATACACTATGGCCGCTGGATCAACAATCTTCTTCGGTTTCTCAACTATGGGCATTGAAATGTCCGGATGCTCTCTTACTTCCCAAACCAAATTCGTCATACTACGGGGTCGTGAGAGTTTCCGAGATCGTTTTTCAGGTTGTTTGGTACCTGCGCCGGAATCACCCGAGGCTCGACCTCCGGAATTGCTGGAGTCTAAAGTACCATCTAACTCCATTGCCTGAAAAAAACAAATCTTTATATCGGATGTTTCTCGGGAGTGGCACCATTTTTTTTTTTGAATGTATAAATTAAACAACTGGAGAAGTGTAGCGGGATGAGGGCAGGCAAATAAAACCACTATTGTATAATTATCCCAACGTTTCGTGGCTGGATTGCCACTTTATCAGGATACTCTATCTTATCGTTAAAAAATTAATATTAATTTGAATAAGAAAGTACCTATTATAGGAACCACTGAATGCAATTCCAGCCACGAAACGGGGATAATTTACAATCGTCGGTTTTATTTGCCTGCCCTCGACCCCGCT
This sequence comes from Listronotus oregonensis, assembly GCA_019359885.1. Classification (NCBI taxonomy): domain Eukaryota; kingdom Metazoa; phylum Arthropoda; class Insecta; order Coleoptera; family Curculionidae; genus Listronotus; species Listronotus oregonensis. The sequence goes on along the minus strand of JAHBCN010004927.1, from coordinate 15,442 downwards.
ACAAACCTTAACTCCAGTTGTTCATAAATCGGATGTTTCTCAAGTGGCACATTTTTCTTGAATGTATAAATTAAATTTTGTATGTGGGTATTTAACGTCAACATGCATTGTTTGACCTATTCAATTATTTTATATAACTTCCGGTATATTTTCTCTTATTTCAATAGGATACGATAGCTAGGGAGCTGGTGGCAGTAATTTTTAAAAAATTTTATCGTCTGACAGGGGTTCATAATATAGAGAACTAAGTAAAATAATAATTTTAAGCAATTTCAGCCATTTATTAATTGCTGCAATATCAAATAGGGGCTTGCGAAAAATGTTTATAAAAATTAGTGTAGGTAGGTAGGTAGGTTTAAAGTGAGTTAACTTTTTACGCCCTCCACTGCAACCGCTTAGTCTATTGTGGCTCACACCTTTTTATATTTCTCCCAATAGGATCGGACTTCTAATGATTCCTATACCAGATTGGAAGAGAGTTTTTACATCTCCTCTTATTCGTGTCGCTACCGGACACGAACACAATATGTGTTCTGATGAGTTCTGATGTGTTCTGGTGTCCCTGTCTCCTGGAGAGTATGACAAGCAGACGATTAGATCCGTCAAGCCCTCCTCTCTCGGTCTAGTGACGTGAGTAGCTACCAGGTTCTTGTTACAGGAACCAGATGTCCTATCCGCTTTCTGTTTAAAGCCAGGGAACCCTTTTTCCTATAAAGGCGGTTCGGTCCGCCTTCTATTTGGATTCAGGAATCCCTTCCTAAGCACCTGTTTGTTCAGGATGGATTAGCCCTTCCCCGGAAACAGGCGCCGGTGATTTCAGGGGCACCTTTCGAAACGGATTCACCCGTTTTGGTCGACGCACCTTTGTCTGCTTGTGACCTTGAGTGGCACCTCTCGAAACGGATTTATCCGTTTCGGTCAGCGTACCTTTGTCACTTATGAAAGCGGTTCTGTCCGCTTTTTGTTTGGAGTTAGGGAAGTAATAGTCCACCACGGCAGAGCCCCGCATTTCCGCAGTAAGGCTAGATACTCTGAGAGGTCATCCTGTATCTCAGAGGCACCGTTGGAGACACCTGTTTAAGGCACAGGATGTCATTCACTCATTAGCACAGTATGCTAACACCTTGTGTTCATTTTCGCTTCGGATCCCGTTCCATAGGCTAGCCAAAGGAGTTGCCGATAACCAGCAACTCTAGCGCATGTTCCAAAAGATCCTACTGGGCCCAACCACGACGACGACGTGTGAACACAGCGGTTGGAAAAAAACGTGTCATAAACGATATTATTGCTTCTGTCGATAGTCTTTTAGATAGAAGTTTTTCCTGCTGTGTTTTGGAGTAATTTTTTTTCTAATAATTATGATACGAGTACATAAAAAAATAAATTATTTCATTGGCAGGCAGATTAGAATAATTGTTGAAATTATATAATAAGAAATAAAAAAAATTTCTGCCACTATGATGATGTTGCATTAATATTCTGTATTGTTAAAAAAAAATGTTAAAAGAAAACAAAAAATTATAACATCGTTTCTGCCTTTAAATCTAATATTTCTATTAAATATAAGAAGCATAATAATAAAATAGGCAGAAAAAATCGATACTGTTTTTTTAAAGGCAAGTTGGGGTATATTTTATTTGTTCGCATGGAAAAGAACATTAGAAAGAGTAGGTGGTTTAAAAATGAAAGAAAATAGATGAAAATGCAGATCTTGCCACTAACAATAGTATTCTGGATGAAAGTGACAAAGAAAGCAATGATTATTAATAAAAAGTAATAATGATATTAAATGACAATATTTATTTTTAATAGTACAAAAAAAAATTAAACAAAAATAAATAAAATATATGTCATAATTGTTTTTTATATTACAATCAAAATCAGAGTTGTAGATGTCTGTCACCTTTTTCTTATCTTCACGAGTACAAATACTTTATAAAACATAAAATTAATTCTTTAAAAGACGATGGAATGATATAGAACTAATTATTTTTTTTACAGTTTAATAATTATTTCTTATAAAAGCTTTCACCATCCTGACTTTTGCCAGCATTCATTTCACTATCTATAAAATGTATTTAATAAGATACAATTGAAGACAGAAACGATGATATAATTTTTGACAGTTTTTTTTACAATTTCGAAATTATTTATAAAAAAACAGAGCTACCTGAGCTCGCCACCTATTTTTTCTAATTAACATGGGTGCAGACTACATTACGTCTTGGTATCAACGACGATGAAATCATATAACTAAATTGCCACCAAATCCCTAGCTACGACATTCTCAATACAATGAAACCTCAATGTCATTTTTTGACACTTTTGCTGATTTTTTTTATTTTAATCTAGAGCGCCACGAATACGTTAAAACGGTTAATTTTAGTTAAAGTGGCCCGAGAAAAAATAAATTTAAGCGTTTTTTTGTATTTTACGGCTTCTCCAGACGTAGTAAAAGTTTGCAAAATCCTATTTATGATCATAAGTCATTTTTTTAAATGGAACGAGGTTGGCTCTTAAGCATACCCCAAATAATAACGTTTTGTTTCAAATAATTTGGTACCACCTAGTCGATATCTAGGCTACGACTGATTCAAAAATATACCTAATAAACAATTTTTTTTGCTTTAAATGATATTAGTATAGCTTTAGTGTCAGGGGTAATACCATCCTAAAGATCGAAAAAATAGGTATAAAAAAATTTTACTCGACCATTAAAAATATAAAGTATTCTTTATTTTACACATACAAATCCATTACACACCAAAAGTCTCTACGGGCACAAAACTCGAAAACCCCCTTCTCTAACCTCCTCAAAGTTACCCTTAAAGGTTGAGGGTGATTTTGGGGGAGTTGGAGGAGTTTTCGGGTTTTGTGCCCGTGAAGACTTTTGATCAGCGTGTTAAGAACTATCCCTATGCAAAGTTTAAAAATAATTGGCCAAAAACCATTTTCCATAAGAAAATTGCGGATTCCTTTGGAGTGCGTTTATCTCAAAAACAGTTGCTTCTAAAGACTTTAATAAAATATACATTTTTAATGCAGAGAGAATTATAGTAACTTATTTTTTTATAAACAGATAAATATACTAAGCTTAAATAAAGTTATGGCATCTAAAACAAGTGTTAGGCAGTAGCTGGCGCCTTCTACTAGCAACAAAAAAAGCATGGATGAATTTGAATTTCTCGCCTCAAACAACCCCCAGATCCCCAATTTTGTACCGCTATTTTATATAGTTAAAGAATTATTACGAAAAAACAAAAACAATATTAAAAGCTTGATTCCCTGTATTTTAGTTATTATCAACTTTGGGATAAGGCAAGTTTACGTAAATTGCATTATTTCGACCTAAGGAATCTACTGTTGTTTTGTGTCCCATTACTTTTGGGACACCCTGTATAATGAACTGCTTGCTGTTGTTCGTTTTGTAAGTTTTTATTATAATTAAACAGAAAAAATGGCAGGCAATGTCTTAAACATTTTAGGTAAAGGAAATCAATAAACTCTCTTTTTTGTTCCAAATAATTTACAAGGTCCAAGAAAATAAATCTTCCCAATACGGTCGAGTCGGTCTGTTGCCAGTAAAACAAAAGAAAAATTCCCCACGTTTTACAATGCCAAGTTCATTGACAACTATTATTATATTTATGGCTATGCCGTACTCGAACAATGAATAACTATAATAAAAGAGTGAGTTATGACTATTCTTTATTCTTTTGATTAAAGCGCACGGTATCGTCGTAGTCCTAAGGAAGTAATGATTTTACTTTTACTATAAATCAAGACCATTATTATAATAATATGACCATCTTAAAAGTTTAATTGTTAATTAACATTTAAAAAATATATACCTTGACTTTAATCAGTTAATTGCTGTTTTATTAATTGCTGGACAAATTGTATTATTTATTAGCGAGAGTACAATATCGTAATTGTCGACCTTTTTTATGTGGTAAAAACTTAGTGTCGAGCAGTGGCGGCCTTATTATATCGGGGAGCTATTTTAATAAATTACAGAGTATTTAATTAAATTTTGGCAGCTTCTAGCGACATTATTATTGGATAGCGCCTAAAAATCTCTTTTTAAAAATATATATTATGTTGCCTATACTTTATTTATCCATTGTAAAATATCCGCTATTAAAAAATCAAAATATTACTAATTTACTATATGAAATAACCATTGAAATAATCGACAATTTTAATACAAAAAACAATAAAAAATTTAATTTAACAATAACAATATAAAGTTTTACATATTTTCTATATTCTCGCCATTATTATTAAGGCAATTTGAGTAATCACCTTTTATTTTATCAATAGCATTCGTTAAAAAATGCGGCTTTTCTTTGACTGAATTATTTATGCAATTTATAGTTTTGTTTCTTAACTTCTCCAATGATGCGCTTCGATCTTTATAAACTGTGTTTTTCACGTAACCCCAAAAAAATCTAAAATTGTTAAATCTGGGCTATTGGGTGGCCATCTAATGCCACCATTTTTACCAATTATAAGGGATATCGATTTTCGAAAAAATTGAGGACAACCAAGACATTATGGGGTGGTGCTCCATCTTGCTGCCAGGTTATGTCATTATACTGAGAAATAGGCAAATTATCCAAATAAATTTCTATCTTATTCTCAGAAAACTTTTTACTTCACATTAAATTTGTATAGGACTTATTAATTTCAAAATACCAAATTACTTCTTCAGGCCTTTAAAGAATTTACACTTCCGTGTTAAAAAATAGGATTTTCCTTAAACATCCCAGTGTTAAGAATGCTTCACCAAATTTAAAAAATCATTATCCCTTAATTTGCTTTAAAGCATGCCTCTGCAAAAATTTTGCCTACTAACTTTTTGTTTCTCCGTCAACTTCTGAACAGGTAATATTTTGTATGGATAATATCCATATTACGAGGGTAATGCTAAATTCTTTTTAGACCTATTAAAATATTTACTGGCATCCTCAGTTGAAAAAGAAGGATTTTCTACAAACACACAATTAAATTAAATTTACAAAATTTCAAGTACCTAATTAGTTATTTACTTTTAAAATATAATAATATATCTTATCTAAATTTACTATCTTTTTGTTTTGCAAATTTTTGTGAATCCTAAAATGTCTTTTTATGTTAGTAGAAAGTGCCTTTTGACGGCACCGGTATTCCTGGGTGAAAAACTCGATAATCGGCTTGTGCTGCACTGGCATTTTAATTATTCTTTTAAAAGAAATAAATAATTTCCCCCTTTCCCTCTTCCATTTTGGGATTTAATATTATCAAAATTTAAAAACGAATTGACAACTAAATGTTATGTCGCATGCCACCGGTAATGTCATTTCATAACTTTGTTTGCCAATGGTTACTGTGATTTATTTTATATAGTAAATTATTATTATTTTGATTTTTTAAGTGTGGATATTTAAACAATGGATGGATAAATTACAGGCAACATAATTATGTATTTTTAAAAAGATAATTTTAGGCGCTACCCAATAAACACATAATATATAGGGTGTATGATTAATAAAAAGTATACAATAAGTCAAAAAGTTCACCGGTGATGCTCAATTGTTTCTTTAAGTAGCAAATTCGAACAGTTTTAATGATACCCTACAATTTTTATCTAAACAATTATTTTCTATCAGAAAAACATTTGGGGAAACACCCTGTACATCGGACAATACGTCTTTCTGGTGTTTTTTATATTAATACAAAGCATTTTCTTAACTTGATTTCATCTAAAGAAATAAAAATATAAATAATTGTGCTTCTACAATTTCAGCCCCGCCTGAATAAAGTAATAAACTCGGAAAATTAAATAAGGCGTTTAATGTCTAACAGCCGCATCTCCATTTATATATGTTCTTATTCTAGTCATAATTGCTAAATTATTTACAATAAATTAAAATATTGATAAATTGATGCGACTGTACGAAAAAAGCTTTGCTTCTGACGGCCGGGCCGGCGGGTGTTATATATTGGTGGGTTTACATCGAAAACACATAACTTGTAGCGCGGTTTAACTCTGAATTCAAGCCACACCACTATAACGAGCTGCGCGAAACGCGACACCACATGTGCATATGAAACGATTTGATTATTATGTCATAACACAATTGTGCTGTTTTGTTGCTACAGAAACCAGTATAAGTGTTACTACTATATCAACACCCGAATTTTGCTGACACATTGTGTTGATACAGAAACTGGTATCAATGTTACTATATCAACACCCAAAAATTAAGAGTGTTACACATGACAAGGCGAAGTCGGAAAAATATATCGCATTCTCGCGGGTTAAATCCCGTATGAAATAGCCCGCCATGCGGTGAGGAAATACGACGCGGCGGCTGCATCAGCCCCAGGTTCGGGCGGACGGTCAGGGCAAAAATGATTCCCGCGACGTAAAATATCGGTAAGGAATTTATGGCGCAAATTCGAGCAACTTACACTAGGTGTCAGGCAGTTGGCAAAGGAAAATTATCAAAGTTAAAATTGGAATTTTTATTAATTTCTTGGATTGATTGATATAATAAAAAATATAATATTTGATTTAGTGGTTATTTACATTTTATTCCGGGAGGCTACAGCCCTTTCGCTCTTATGGCCAGCCGCCATTAGTGTCGAGCATCTACACTGTTCAGTGAACAATCCTAGCACTAAAGTGTGTCTTAAACGTTTTGGGACTTTCTTACATTTTTATAAACTAAGATAATTTAATTTAAATTTTTGTAATATTCTATATGTAACAATATTAAGAATAATAAAGTTAACAAACCAAATTAAATGAAGGTGCCCGTACTCCTCAACAAGGCGCAATTTTCTACGGTGTCCAAAAATCTTCACCATTTTAAGCAAACAAAAACTTAATTGTCAAAATTAAGACAACACATAAAGATTTTGTTTTCAAAGCTAACTAAATATTTATTATTATCGCTTATTTAACTTGGGTGAATGTTGTTACCTTAACTCTTGGGACATGCGTTACTACAGAGTGGGGATTTTTTCAGGAAGAAAAAAAGTCAAAAGACCTGAATGGTAAATTCTTGTATACTAGGTTAAATAATATTTTAAAAATATTACCTGAAGATTGTTCAGCGACTTGTACCGGATATTGAACAACGGTGACCCGCTTTTGGAAATCGGACTAGGGGGAGTCTCTTTCATAGGCGAAGCACTTTTCTGCCTTAACAGCCTACTTCTCTGTGAATGCCCATTTTTTACATACAGTTTGGGTAAACCAGGTGGTGTCTTTTGATGCACCTGGTGTACCTTCGGAGGTACCTCCTTATCTCTTACTGTAGCCGAAGTAGATTTTCTATTTCGTTTTTCAGCTTGCAGTTTCTTCGTAGGAATGGTCTCTATAGGTGGAGGTTCTGGTTTTGTAAGATCAGATACAGGATGTGATGGAGTTGAACTATGTGACGTCAGGGATGGTGAAGGATCGGAAAACGGAGATCTTATGTTTTTCGGTAATGGCGCAAATCCTCTAACATAATCATATATTTGATCTATTTCATCATAGTCTTTACTATAAACAGGAACCCTGTTTTCATCTTTTCGGTGGTGTGAATGCTTGGTTCGATGGTTTGCGGAATCGGAGGAAGCACTGCGACGTAAAACAAAACCATTTTTCAGTTCTGTTGGTTGGGTGGGTGACTGTTTTTTTGAGTCGCCAAGTTTACCATCGAGAACCTGAAACAAAGAAATGCATTTAAAAATGTTATAAAGAAAACTTCTTGTATTATAACGTCTAGAGGTAAAAGATATTAAAAGTATATCGATACACACTTGCTTGGTTGACTTTTTTCGGATTTATACTTGAAATAATGGGCTAAGTTTTTTTTCCGATTTAGAACCCATCGCTATTTAGCAGAAAAGAACTAGGATTATAAATGGAAACTAGGTTAGATTGATAAAATAGGAATATCGATTTGTTTTTTATTTCACATCCAATTCGCTTGCTCGGATCAATGTTTATGGCTTTTAGACAATTAATTGCGTAGGATAAGTTAATTCTAGGTCAGCTCATAAACGTCCAAAACAATAACGGTTAAAAGCTTTTGTGACAGGGCGTTTTCCAATATTTATTTGTTATGGTGAAGTAGTATAAAACAGATTAGATATTATAGGCGGCAAACTTAAACAATTTTACAATGGACCGCTTGTAAGTTTAATGTGAAATAATTTTTGATATTAGGAAAAATGATAGGGAAATTAAAAAAAACTAATTCGGAATAAAAAACTTGATTATAAAAAAATCCATTGGGACCCTAAAATCAAATCAATAATATAATGAAATGTAAAGGTTACGTACCCAGAAATAAAAAAATATTGAGAAAAAGGTATAAGATATACTAAGAATAGGTCTAGATTAAGATAACTTTTGATGTTGTTTTGAGGCTTATAAATTAGAAAATTAATGATAGTTTAAAAAAATTAAAAAAAAACGCTTGTATCTTGGCAACCAATTGACAGTTTAGACATATTAAAAGAGGCATCTTTTCGAGTTCTTTTTGTTTATAAGCAAAAAATTATTTGTAACTCTAAACTCTCTGTTATGTAATACGTTTTTGCACGTGTAAAGTAAATTTAACGCTTATAAATAAAAAAATATATAAGCCTTTAACTAATACTTATTTTATTTGCTTTTGCTAGCAATAATAAATACAATCCATGAATACGACATTCTAAAGTTTTTTTGCAGCCAAAAACTTTGAGTTGTCGATTTAGAGTTTGCCATTTTACCTTTTAAATATTTAGCAACCGCATAATAAAGCAAAGAACTTTATTCCCAGACGCCCAAGGCAATGCCGTCTAAAAGCTTTTTAGCTATTACTGCGGATTGTCAAATATTTATTTAAGGTGGTGAGATCTTTGATATCGATATAAGAGGAATTTAAAGTCTATGTTTTGTGTTTAGTTAAAGTTCTTATTTAATTTATTGGGTCTTTAATTAATTAAAGATACTCGCAGAGTTGTATTTTTAAGTGGAGTCTATTTTTAGGTTACCAATAAATTATTTGCCTCTAATATACATGCCTACCTAATAACACTATTGGTTTTATTGCACATTTTCATATTACATTCAATATCCGTTTAAAAAAATAGAAGTTTCTAATTAAAAATTGTTCATATGTTTTTAAACGAGACATACTGATTAAAGAATATATTTATAAAAAATTAAAAAATGTTAATAACTTTTTTTTTAATTTTTGAAAACTATAAGAAAAGAAATTTATAATACATAATTTTTCAAAAAATTATTATTTTTTTTTAAATCCATTAAAATGTACAAACTTAGTATAACATAACTCATACCTAAATGCCACCGTTTTACAGATATCGACTTAGCTAAAAGTAAGAATTTATTATTTTTAAGCCTTTAAATGAGGTTTTTTTAGCGCTTTATGAGTATCGTTTAGTATGTTTTTAATTTTTGGTGGTAAACGCGTTTTAACATAGGACACTCTAAACAGAAAAAGATTATTTCTAAGGCAAATATTTTTTAATTTAATAAGTGTCTTAATCAAATTCGGACACGTTAGGTATATCAAAAAAATACAAATACAAGGAAAAATCTTGTTTTGGTAATAACATTTATTATAAAGTAAATATTTTTATGTAACCCTTACCTTGATTTTTTTTTAAATACCAATATTTACAAAATTACACTAAGTAAAACTTGAAACTTCCGGTGTATCATAAAATATTAAATTGTAACCAAGTAAAAATTTATCAGCATAGTCAAATGACAATTAAAACTTTTTTACAAATATATATTAAAAGTCTATTTTTAATATTACCTCACAACATTTTCATATGACTAGACTGCGGCAAAATTGTTGATTGATAGTGGCTATTTAATAAAACAAATATAAACGCAATTTTGTTTTTCAATTAGGCTTCGATCCCAAAAGCAAATATAAACAATTTTATAAAATTATTTAAAACTTTATAAATTAACTAAAAAATTGCCATAGATCTTCATTACTAATAAATATGTTTAAAAGAAACAAATATTACAACAATTTATTTTAACTTTTAAACTGCAAAATTAAAAAATGTTTATTAAGGCCTTTGTTTTTTTTACGTACCAAAATTGTTTGCTATAAAATTTATTTTCCTAAGTATAACTGACGAAAAACATTACAGTTTCTGTATTAAATACATTTTTTTTAAACTTTTTCCTTTTTTCCATAAACCAAGTTTTGTTTAGTGCGTTGGGAAATGAAAGTCTCTACGGCTTTCATTAATTGATTATTCCATTTACTAAGTTGTGATATTAATGACTTTTATTTTTTGTCCCTTGATATTCCCTATAACCATAAATAATATTTTGACAATGGCTTCGAAAAACTTTTAGCTGGCCTGATAACCTGGGAATTCCTTTAATTACCACCGTGCTCTAATTATTTTAGTAGTAAATAGACTTTTATTAAAAAAGGAATAAAACATTATTAAATTTCATAAGAAATCATCTTCGTATACCTCTGAATTTTTAGATTTATGATATACATTTTACTAACAAGAAATTTTAGTGACAAGTGATACAGTTAAATAATAGTTCATTATAAAATAGGGTATCTATTAGGATTTTATTTATTTTATACAGGGTGATTCAAAAATCGATCACGAAACTTAAGAGGGTGAATCTACATGACAAAATAATGGTAGAGCCTCATATAATTTTTTTTCAAAATGTTATTACTTTTCGAGTTAAAATCGTTTGCTTACGGAACAACCGATTTCACTAATATTTGAACGTAGACTAAATCGATTGCGCTTCATCATTTTAGTAAAAATTTACATTGATTGTGTGCCGCTAGAGGGCACTTTACCTATATTTAAAATTGTTTTTTTGTCATAATTTTTTAGTTTTGACAGCTATCCTAGTTTTTAGTATGTTTTCTCAAAGACTGATGCAAGGCCTTTAAAAAAGGTGCTCTTCATTTAAATTGCTAAATCCAACGGTTTAGACGTAAATTGCCTTTAAAAATTAAATGGCATATTTACAAAAAACTTAATAATTCAAATATTTAAATTTAACCTTTAGAATTTTTTTTATAAGACTCTACCATTATTTTGTCAGGTAGAATCACCCTCTTAAGTTTCGTGATCGATTTTTGAATCACCCTGTATAGTAAAAGAAAAATGTAAGGTATAATATTAATACATTTTTTTATTTCTATATATTTTTTTTAAATTATATTTAAATTTTTAATTTTCTAAAGTAATAATTGAAATGCTAGTCTTTAAAATACTTATTATCTTTTAACATTTGGCATTTTTACACGTTTTATACTTAAATCACCGATATGGTTTATTCTTTTCTATTTCTAGATTAAGTTTTTACAAATTCTATAAAAAAATTTAAATTTTTTTAATAAGACAAATAGTTTTGTAAGTTTGCAAAAAAGTATTGAAAAAAATGAGTAAAAAACAAAATAAATTAAATATATTTTAAAAACAAATATTAAATAAAGCAAAAACAACTTTAAAATTTTTTATCAATTTGGTATTTCATTTTTTAACATATTTTAACTATGGTCTATTTGTATTTGTCTGTTATTAGGAACTATCCAAATGTAGATATTTAAATTTTCAAGACACAGTTTATCTCGTATACAAATATTTTAAAAGCATGGCTTACAAATTTTTATGTACATTAAGGTCCGCTTATCCGAACTAATTGGGACCGAACCCTGTTCGGATTAGCGAAAATTCGGATTAGGCGAAATTTTGTCACATAATGCCATATTATTGTCTTTTTGAGGCATATTTAGCGTCTGATGTGTAAAATATAAAAGGTCATACCCTAAAACACCTTTATTATTTAACAATAGATGGTTAAAAACCGATTTAGTGCATTGAGTCAGAAGAAGATCACTAACTTTAAATTGTGCTAGTCAGTAATTTGTAAGTGTCTAACAAATAAATAAATTATAATTATATTTTTTAATAAACGTTACATAAAAGAACTTGTTATTCTTTACTTTTCCTAGTTTTAAAATTTTACTTTTTTTTGTACTGGCCCTATTCGGATTAGGCGGATTTCCGATTAGCGGGGTTCGGATTAGCGGGACTCTATTGTATTGCCCAATCTTTGATAAAAGTTTATATAACACTTTTTTAATTTACCTGAATTCTATCCGCTACTTCGACAACTAGTTTCGTACACTTATCTACCAATCGACTAAACTCAGGCATAGCTCTTAGTTGCTCTTCGTTTCTCGTCCGGAGTAACTTTAAGGGAGCAGCTAAAGGTAACGCCGTAACACTATGAGAATCCTTTTGTAAAGGGAGCGCAAAAATATGCTCTTCTTCAAATATTGATAATAACCTGAAACAAATAAAAACCCATATATACAACTAAACAATTTAACAATACAAATTATAAGACAGATATATACAACAACTTTTTAACAATATATGACTAGAAGGTGTTTTTAAAAGTTTATGAAAAAAATATGTTTTTAGAGAAATTTTTAATCTTCCAAGATATCTGACCTATAATTTAAAATTTTAGCTTTAAAATTTAATTGCTTAGTATTGGTAGATCTTGTAAACTTTAAATTTTTCCAGAAAGTAAAATATCTTAAAAGCAAGGGTTTACACAGGCCCACAAAAAGTACTGTGTGCTGGGTGTCGGATTTTCTGAAGTATCTTTTTTCGCTGAACACGAATCTAAAGTAAAAATTGGGTGTTAAACAGCCAATAATCAATAAAAGGCGGTATTTCAAATATTACCGATTTTTTTTTAATTTAAAACGTCACTATCTTAAAAACTATAAATGATACACAAAACTTTATATGACATAAACTATGTATTTTTACAAGGTCTTTAATTTTAGTCGAGAAAAAGTAGCACAAAAATATACGAGGGATTTTTTGTGCAGTAAGATGGATTTGAATAAAAACTTTATGAACAAATTTAATTAATGAAAATTAATTAAAATGCATTTTCGAAATGCATTTTAAAGTTTGCAATTATAAAAAAATTATAACTAGGTAAATAATAATAGAAATGAGCCCAAATTTGTTTCTCATGTAACTATGTATTTTTACAAGGCCTTTAACTTTAGTCGAGGAAACGTAGCACAAAAATAGGCCTTACCAATGATTTTTTGTGCAGCAAGATGGATTTGAATGCGGTTTTTTGCATTCGATTCGTGTGAACGTCTACAAACTTTATGAACAAATTTAATTAATGGAAAATTAAAAAACTGCATTTGTGCAATAAAAAATGCATTTTCGAAATGCATTTTAAAGTTTACAATTATAAAAATTTTATAACTAGGTAAATAATGACAGAGATGAGCCCAAATTTGTTTCTCATGGGTTTTCGAGGTTGCTTAACACGAATATGATATTGACAAGAATCTACGGAGTACTTGGTGTAAACGTCATCCTCTAGAGTTTTTCGACGATTCCTCCTAATATCAGCTCAATTTTTTAACTTGGGGGTTTTTAAGGTCCCTGAACACGAATATAATAATAACAAGAACCTGCGGAGTACCTCGTGCGCGCTAAGGATGAAGTAAACGTCGTCTTATGGGGTTTTATTACAAATTCATCTAATATCAGCCCAATTTCTTTACTCGGGGGGTTTATGTGGTCACTGAACACGAATATAATATTGTCAAGAGCCTGCGGAGTACCTGGTGCACGCTAAGAATGGTATAAACGTCGACTTCTGAAGTTTTACGACAATTCCTCCTAATATCAGCCTAATTTTGTTACTGGGGTTTTCAGGTCGCTGAACACGAATGTAATACTGACAAGGGTCTGCGGAGTAACTGTATTATATTTTTTATACTAAAATATTATCAAAAACCAATTTTATAAATAAGTACCATAAGCAGAAATGAATTATAAGTTTTAATTTTTAACAAATTACCAGAAAATTCTAGAACACGACATTGACACCAACCTTTCCGGACCATGATCTGGTGCCGGGTACGACGTTCACACGATCCTTAGAGCGCACCGAGTACTTCACAGGCCCTTGTCAATGACATATCCGTATTCAGCGACCACAAAAACCCCCCGAGTAGCAAAATTGGGCTGACATTAGGTCGTAAAACTCCAGGAGACGACGTTTACATCATCCATAGCGCGCACCGAGTACCTCGCAGGCCCTTGTCAATTTCATATTTGTGTTCAGCAACTACCAAAGCCCCCTGAGTAACCAAATTCGGCTGATATTAGTACGAACTGTCGTAAAAGTCCAGAAGATGACGTTTACACCATCCATAGCGAACACCGGGTACTCCGCAGGCCCTTGTCAATGTCGGGCTCATTTTCATCATTAATTACCTAGTCATAAATTTTTTATATTTGCAAACTTTAAAATGCATTACAAAAATGCATTTTTTTAATGCACAAATGCAGTTTTTTATTTTCCAATAATAAGGGCTCGAACAGACGAGCCACTCTGTCGCGCCACAGAGTGACCAATCTGCAGTTCTTATGTAAACGTGTTTATAGAAAAATTCATTCAGACGAGCGTTTCTGCAGCGACACAGTAGCCGTCAGACGCCGATCCTCGCCACGCGTGGCGACCACTTCTGTACTAAACGCATTCAGACGAGCCACTTTTGGAAGCGCCACTGCAGTTTAGTTTTGATAGTCAGGGGTGACGGTCGACGTAAAGATGAATTTTGACAGCGACAGGTTTATTATTGAAATTCATAATCGAGAAGCTATTTGGGATGTGAGATCTCCCCGCTATAGCAACTTATCAAAAAACTTAGCAGGATCTGCCCGTAACCTTTGCATTAGTGTATAATACTGCCCAACGGATATTCTCTCCGAGGTTATCGGATGCATCCATAACTTACGACGTTTAGAACGTTTACGTCGACGGCGTAAGAGAAGAGCAAGAAGTAGATTTTCTTCATCCGACTTCATAAACACTATGGAAATTTAGGATCAAGGAATGGTATATGTTTGGCAACCTTCGCCACCGTACTAAGCTTCTAGTAACTAAAATTACCAGTTCAGACGAACGACTTTGTGGAGCGACTCTGTGGCGACACAAAGTGGTCCAAATCGGCCCCTCTGTGTCACCACACTGTGGCGCGACAAAGTGGCTCGTCTGTTCGAGCCCCAAATTTGTTCACAAAGTTTGTAGACGTTCATACGAATCGACTGCAAAAAACCGCATTCAAATTCATCTTACTGCACAAAAAATCCCTCGTGCTTTACTTCGATTCCTCGACTATATAGGTTATATAACCTTAAAATGCAATATTTTTTAAGTTATAATCAAAAAACCGAACTTTTAGGATGTTTTCAAGGTATACATACCTCTGGAAATAATTGGAACATATTTTTTTTTATTTTTGGGTTTTTTCTGCAAATTTTGAGCGATTTAAAATTCAAGTAAATAAAATAAATGATTTATTAATAAAAAAAAAAAACAAAACAAAAA
>JAHBCN010004926.1:77151-107036 GCA_019359885.1 Listronotus oregonensis | reverse complement strand
AAATTACAATTTTCTTGAAATAAAGGCATTCAAATATTTCCATAAAAAATTTGTTAAATGAAAAATTTTTAGCAGGCTATGGTTTTAAGAAAAACATAGATAATTTTGCAAAATTTGAGATTTGACGAAAAAATTTAATCATATTAAAAAAAAAGCAAATGAAAGGTTTGCTTTTAAGAGTTTAGTTTTTCCCCTGGGGTAGAGGCAACGAAAAAATCAACAATATATATATATATATATATATATATATATATATATATATATATATATATATATATATATATATATATATATATATATATATATATATATAAATAAATTTAAACGACTCAAGGAAGCTCTATTTTACGTACTTTATTAGTTAAATGAATTTAATGCTTATACATGGCGTGTTAAAAGAACATAATACAACATAATATATCTTATTTATATTACATTTCATCATGCTGTTGCGAGGTTATTAATTAAACACACATGAAATTAATAGCTACATGCTTTTATGAATTTATGATATTATATAGTTTTTTTTTAAGTCGATATGCGTGAAACAATAGACGGTAAGTTTTCTGTAATAAGGCCAGGCACACACACTCTTGAAGGAAAAACACACACCGGAAATCCTGGGACTGTAAAACTTTTTCTCTAAGAAGTTTCTTAATATGTGTATGTGTGGCTGGCATTAGGAATAATATACTACTTTCGGAAATTGAAGCAAACAACGTAAGTTTTACCTTCGCCAATATATCAAGAATAAATTCTTTACAATATTTTTCCAGTGACCATAATTTAACAACAAATTATTTGCATACTTGTCGACTTGTATTTACATATTTAACAACCTTATCAGTCCTTTGAAATATGTTTATTATGTCTCTGTCCTGGTGACCAACTTTTTCTTACGGTTTAAGTAGTTTTAGTAGCTTGGTTATACTCCGCCCAAGAAAAATGTCTTAAGACATAAGTAACTATAGGTATATCCTTAGTTTTGAATAAACCTTTTTGGATATAAAACATTTTTAGATAATAATTCGTATTTTTATTCGTATTACTAATTGATGTACATTCAAGGAAAAGCTAAGGTTAAGGATATACAGGGCTTTTATTTAAAAACGAACCAACCCAAAAACATTTCTAAAAAACACGTAGGAGGTTTAGGTATACGAAGGAATTTTAATTTCACATTTGATATAAAGTTTAATTAATCACCTCCTCACCTCAGCTAACTTAACTTTAATATGTCAAATGGCAATCCCACATAGTGTGACACATCGCGAAACTTGAAACACTGGACGTAGAAGGGAGTTATATAAAAAAATGTGCTTATTAAGTTCGAATAATTTATTTTATTAAATGCTTAAAACATAGTTTAAGTATACTTAAACTATGCTTAAAATGTATGCCGTTATTGGCGAGACAAAAATAAAGCTTGTTTTGAAGTTTCTCGCAAACTTTGGTGTAAGTTTGTCTGGTAATATTTCAACATTCCAGTCAAATTATATGTTTAAATTTTTAATTATTAGTAGGTAGAGTTTTATAAACTTTTTTTTTTAAATAACTCCAAAAAAATTAAAGGAGTGTATGAAGACCGTGCGGGCCATTTTATTGCACCTTGTCTGCCAATCTATTTGCCTGGAAAATGTTCATTGGGCCACTCTCGAACTGTTAAAGCATAGTGAGAGGGACCTTTATCTTGCTGAAAATGCAAATTATCTCTACGAAGTCTCATAGCACCATAACACCATCATCAAATTTTGGCGACATACCGCGTTGAAAATTGTTAGGACAGTTAACATACGGGTTTATTTTGGCGAGAAGTGGTAACGTAGGGGAAGAATTATGACATCAGTATCAACGTCATTACTTTGTACCCAGTATCTACCGCTATCCCCACTAGTCAGGAGGAGGGTTAATAATGGTTATGTCAAGTGTCAAATTAAAATCATGAAGGATTCGCGGCTTTTCTATTGTTTTGGTTCTTGTGATGTTTTTTGCTAATGTTTAACAACTATTTGAATGGCAGATTTTTCCATTTCATAGATAAAAAGATTTACTTGTTACAGTTGACTTGGAAGCAGCTAATATCTTATTAAATGTCAAATTTGGTTTATATATTATCTTTTCGTTTTATTTCTTAACTTTTCAAAGACCCTACATTTGGATTTAAACAGAAAGTGTATTAAATGAATTGTATGTAATTGACACACGCGTGACATACATAAACCGTTTCATTTTTGCGAGGATAGGCCGGTTAAACACGGTTAGAATGGTGGGGGAAAGAACTGCTATCAACCAGTAGTTAAAAACGGTATGTCGCGAAAAAATCCTTCATAGCACCAAATGTCGAGTCGAGCTTTAACCCCAGAATAGTGATCCCAGTATTCTGGGCTTTAACACTAGCGGATGCAGACAGCTCGCGAAAATATTCCCAGACGCAGATGTCCGAACTCGACACGAATGCCTTGGCGCGATTGTTGTTGGTAGTTAGTTGCCTACTAACGGGCGCCAAATTTTTATTACGTTAGATTATAGAAAAACCCAAACAATTAATAATGTATTACAATGTTGTTAAAAAAATAAATAAATAAGAAAATTAAATGACTGATCTTTTATCAAATCATCACCAATAAAAAATATTATTAAAACTAGTTATTTATAAAAAAGGTTTAACTTAGTCTTTTTTACCCGGACCCTTCGCTATATAACTTATTCATTTTTTTATTTAGATCGATTTTTCATAGAATATATTTATATCAGAAAAAAAAACCAAATATATCCAATTAGATATTAATAAAGGCCGTGTCATAATATGTTTGATAATAAAATTTTATTAATATTTGGCAAAAATGTTTAATTATACGGTGTCACTACAAATGTGTAATGTAAATTACTGGACCTTTTTTGTTAACCCACCCACGAAATCGTATAAAAACATGCCAAATTGACAAAAAGAAGGTGATTTATCACGTCTGAAAAAGGAGAAAATAAAAAGTTTATCTAACCAGAACTAACCAGACCGCCTTTCTGGCTGATTCTCGTGGGGCCAAGAGGGGGGAGTCATGGTTGTTCTAGTTAGTTAAAGGGTTTTTATTTTCTCCAATTTTTTAGGGGATAAATCACTAAAAGAACCTAAAAATTGAAAATAAAAAACCCTTCCTCTCCCATCAATACCTTCGCCGACTTCACTGATGTCGTAAATCTTTTGTTTGGGGAAAACTTTTCGGGGTCTATCCGCTAGTAGCTTTAACGTAAGCACATATGCATTTTCTCATATCTAGACGCGGCTTAAAATGTTAATCTCAAAGTGTAAAACGATGAAATAAAAAGGCAAAAATAAATTTCCGTTCCGTTAGCGCTGCTGTTGCAGTTCTGGTTAGGCAGTTAAACTTATGGCATTAAATGTAATCATTTATAAACGCCGACGCCACAGTTGTCATATAACTTCAGTTCTGGTTCGACTTTGAGCGGCAGCGAAGCGGCAACGCCAACGAAATGTTACAAGTTCGGTAGGTACCTGATTAACTGATTACAGTATAAATGGTTTTACGAACGAGGGACCCAGGAGCCGAGTCTGGAAAATAAACGAGTACCGTAATAACACCTAACGGACCTGTATCATATGATATTTTATTTCATAGTATCTTTATAATCCTTTATTAAATGAAAAAAATCCTAAGTATGTGTTGGCCATCTAAAGACTTACCACCTTACTTAAATTTCTGTTATTATTTATAAATAAAGTTAGTTTATTGGACAGTATGATATAATAGATATTTAAGTTATGAGTCCGGAAAACCAACTTTTACAGTATAAGTGAGATGTTTACGGTCAAACGAATACTGAAAGGGTTTTTCGGACAAATAATATACAATTATCTGTATATTTACTGTACTGTCGAAATTTATGTTGTGAAATAATAACGTAATTTTAACCTGCTTCATATATCTACAAAATATTTAATTGTCTGCTTTGGAATCGTATACTTCATTACCAGTACGGAAATGACGATTTTTCCGTGCGCGCGTGACGGGATGTCATGCAAGAACGGAAAAATCCATTTCTGGACGTGTAATAAACGATATTTTTTATTACACTTAGGAACCTGAAAACAACATAAACAAAAAACATCGCAAAAAATGATTTAAGGAAATTGCGATTATTTATTTTTATTTTTAAAACATTAAAACAAATTAACAAAAAAAAATTACAAGCTAATTAAATCTAAGAAAATTAATTTTGGACGGGACCGTTATGATTAATGGTTATATTTATTATACAATTCGTATTATTGTTGAAGCTTAAACCCTTTTGTATTTCTTTTTGTTGAACTAAAGATGTTGAAGCGGAGTGTTCGTGTATGTTTTGGTTCTCTTGATTGACTGTTACAGATTTTGTAGTTTCCAAGTTACAAGGCCTAAACAACTTTTGGGATACTTCAATTTTTCTTTGTATGAACTTCTCTATATATCCTTTTGCTACATTGGAAGAAAGCCGTCCTCCGTGTCTTTTCAAAGTGAGCAAATCACCGCCGCTTTCTACCAACAGGGTAGCCGAAGAACGCCTTAGCCCATGTCCGGTATATTCTTCGTGATTTTTTAGTTTTAAGTATTTTGCTACAAGTTTTGGAATACCACTGATAGTATGGCACCCAACATGTTGAGCGTAACATCTTTGGTTTCGGTATGCAACAAATAATCTTCTACTCTCAATATTTTTAGGGCGGAGATCTGCGTATTTACGGTAAAGTCTACAGGGATTAAATTTGCAATTTTCATTGGTAATAGTAAAACTTCTTGACCTGTGAATTTTTCCATCTCGTAAGAACACGACAAGGAAACGCCCATTATCTTCCACATCGTCTAAACTCAAACGTATTAAATCATCTCTGCGGCATGCGCCGAAGATGCCAAACACTAAAATTACTTTTGCTAGTAGATATTGTCCATCTGAAGCTTCACATAAAATTTGGTTATTTGTTCTGATGTAAGAACCTTGGATTTCTTTGGTACATATCCTCCAGCTTGTCGTTTCAAAAAAGCGATAGTTTTTGGATATTGGTTGTGAGTATTTTCTTTTATTGCCAAACAACTCTTTAACATGGAGAATCGACTCCATAAGGTGGATGACTTCATAGATTTGGCTTTTTCAGAAAAATAAACTAAGAGAATATCGTCACTTACAATTTCGATTCTTTTCCGAGTCCACCATTCGGTAAAAATGTGATATTCATGTTCATATCTCAACCTGGATTTCACTGGTAATAAATCTGCACTCACTTCTGCCGCTCGTTGTAATATAATATCAGGAATATCCGGATTTTCTTCCAAATCTGAATTCATTTTTTGAAAATGGCATAAATTTCACTGACAAAAATGTCATTAATAAATAAATCGTTGTTAGGAACAGTTTCCATGGATGGATTTTTTGTATAAGCGCATGGAAAGAGGGATCGGGAAAAAAATCCGTGCGCTGTTCTGAAAATGTCATATTTACTGTATTTTATACACAGTTGAAAATGTAGTATTTTCAGGTAAGTATAATAAAAACGGATTTTTAAGATGTTAACTGGTGAAAACATTGTCAGTACTGACATAAAATTTACATTTGACGCAGGAAATGCAACTTTACTGTCCTCTTTTATTTATGTCAAGGTGAAAAGTAAAGTCAGTTAAAAATTAGTGTTAATCATTTTAGGTAATGGAGGCAGATAGAGGAAATCTGATTTTTGATAAAATTTTACAAAAATCTAATGAGGCTTCAGGGCAGCTATTACCTAGTAGTTGTCAGGTTTTGACTTATTATTAACTTTTACCGGACTCAATACTGTAAAAGTTCATTTTTCTGACTAAACCAAATATCTAAAAGTGCGTTTTACAGACTCTATGAAATAAATAATTTTTCGGTAGCCTCTGATTTTTTAAATTTAATTTGAATGCATGGTGAACTTTAAACCTGCACAATAGGAGTGATGCCCGACATACGTAATTATTTGACACATAATTATTTAAAAAGCACCTTTTATTTATTTACAGCAAATTAAAAACCCTGATCAAATATTTTATTTTAAATTAAAAAAAAAAATTAATAAAAATTCTTGACTTTTTAGTACGAAAACAGCGCATGGTGAATTTTCATCAATAACCCCATTTATTAACACCCCTTTAGCCAGCGGCCATACACGCCACCCCCTTCAACTCAACTGTCATTTCAAGTGAGCGATCACCAACATGAGTCAGATTTTAAATCTAATCAGTAACAGAGTTATTGATACGCCCGAATATCGCAGTGATTATTTATGATTATGTCTGATTTTGATTCTTGGATGTATGAGTTTGGCGTTTAACGGGCCTGTCTGATTCGATATAGATGGATTGCTGATATTTAGCATCATTTCGGTGTGAAAATGGTCAACTGAAGGATTTTGCGGCAAAAAATGTCGATGTCATGCAATATTAGAAAATATGTGTTGTATTAATTTGTCACCTCTTTTTAAAAGCTGTCGCAATACTGCCTGGAAGTTGGACTATTTTTTATGTGTAGGTAAATCACTCATATGCCGAGAAGTGCTTAAATATTTTTTTATTGCTGAATACCTAATTGTAAGGGTATAAACAACAACTTTTTAGTTAGGTTTTTTATTTATACTGACCGTTTTCTTTAAATATTTAGTAGTTTTTTTGTTCAAACCCCAAAAAATTGACATCAAAGAAGAATCGAACACAAACGTGGCAGGTGTGATCAACACCTACACAGACGGTTTAAAAACAAAAGAAGGTACGGGATGTGGAATTTACTACTAGCCCTAAGGAGACCACGCTACACCTTAGATCTGGTACTAGAATATCACCGTGCCCTTGTGGACACGCGCACTCCAAAGACAACCTCATCGCTGACCCGTTAGCTAGGAAGGCTGCCGGGACCAAACCTTTTGTAGGTCTGACTGGCTCTGCGATGAGTGACCTAATCAAAAGACACTCTCATCAGCAGTTTACAAGACGATGGGATGAAACAGTAAACTGTAACTTTTTCAGGGAGTTACTGAACTATTATGACAGAGATATAGTTAAACATTACTTGGCAATGTCTAGGGCGAGCCTTTGTCTAATCACGGGCATTCTTACTGGACATTATTAACTGCGAAAACACCTCTTTAGAATGGGTAAAAATGACACACCCGTGTGTAGAGGTTGTGAACAGGAAGAAGAGACGATGGAGCACATCCTTTGTGACTGCCCAGCACTCTTGTCTAAGAGAACATCCATGCTCGGTGACGTTGTCACCTACTTTAAATCAGTACGATGGGCGGCGTACTAAGTGAGGACTTTCCTTTAGGAGGTAGCACAACGAGCCTACTGATTCCTAGGTGCAGTGATGTTTATAACCCTCCTCACATTCAGATTCAGAGATAGTAGATTTTTCCTTCGTTTTTCGGTCAAGTATAAAAAAATAAATAAAATAAAAGATTTTATTCACGTTTTGGTTCATTCAAACAATTAAACCATCACCGGAACTAAAAACAGAGAAATACATTTTAAAATATTTTTAACATTTTCTTTTTTCGGTTTTTAATACACACACATCACAAATTTGTTGTTACTAATTTCGACCTATTAGTAATATAAGATGTAACATTCTCTTATTAAAAAAATTTTAAGGGTTGGTAGGAGCCACTACCCTTCAGCCAGATCTTGACTTTTATGTTTAGGAGTCCTATAAGGACAATTACTTAGAGCTGGTGAACAATTTTAACAAGGTTCTTAAGGCACACCTTAAAAAATTGTGTAATTGGGTATATTCACGTTTTTAGAAAATCCATAAAATGATAGCATATATGTATATAAATCGTAAAGTAACTTCAAAAAAAAAACAGATTTCAAGCAAAAACTGCCGTTTAAAATTCAAACGCCAAGAATTGGCGCCAAAACAAGCTTTTCGAAGGTCACTGCTGTCTGACGTCAAAGCGCATATAAACAGTAAAGCGTCATTCATGTTTTTATTACATTGTCACCTTTTAAGCGAGGTTAAATTTTATTACGGCATTATTTACGTGGCTACAGTCGACAAAATTTAGGTTGCAGTTATTATCACAAGCATTCACATCTTTTTGAGTAAGTAATCTGATAATCTTTACGAATCACAGAATAAATGGTATTTCGTGCCCTTTTGCACGAGCACGTCTGTGAGTACACCAAACAAAATTTTTGTATGTGTGCTTCGGGGGGATAATGAGCAAAAAAACGATGGTTTACCGCAGCAAGACGTGATATTATGCCAAAATCAAAAAGTGAATTTTTCTGTTGTGAAGACCACTTTAATGTAAGTTAGAACTGAAATAAGGTTATAATTAATAACCACCTAAATATCTACTTAAATATATTTTTTCTGAATTGGTTTAAACATCAAGTATTGTAAGAAGATGTTTTATTTTATTTGACACATAAAATTAATACTTATAATGCAGCTTTTGCACCTCTGATTTCTGCTAAATTAAAATGTTCGTCATTTTTAATGTAATCCATCCCCATAAACACATCCACAGAGGGTAAATTGTTTGTGGAAGCCGTGGCAAATCCTTCTCTAGTCATAATGAACGAAAAACACTTTATTTAGCAACGCAAAATAAAACAAAATACTAGTTATGTCGAGTTTTACCGCAGCACAACTGGAATCAGACGAAATCGATACGAAAACAATCTGTATTTATATGCGATGTGACGTCACGCGTCGTTTTTCAGTCCCTTTAAACTTCTCCGTTTTACCTAATTGTAAGTTTTTGTACCCGAAATATTCGGTATGGTACATTCCACAATAATTCGTTGATTTCTCGACCGCAATAAAACTTAAATGACAACCCTCAGTGGAAAACCCAGCCATAAATAAGTTGCCTGACAAATATCTATTGTGTAGGCACCGCACCTTTTAAAAGGGTACAGGTCCTGATTACCTACTAATATCAATAGTTTAGGTTAGCTATTTTGGATACTCAATAACACACACGAAAATACCTTGACAAACTCCAAACGACTGATGAACTAAGATGAAAACACTCTGCTTTATATTGAACACTTGCAATTTGCCTTTAACCTACGTAATATACCAAAAAGTAGGTGCAATAATAAATAAAGGAAATTTTAAGTCCGAAACTACATGCGGGTACCCAAAGTTAATTGAGTTTTACAACTAACAGTAGCAGGTAAAACGAGAAATCAACAAATTATTGTGGAATGTACTGTACTGGCTCTTTTATATGGACTTGTGAGATTATAAAATTGACCTAGGGACTCGTTCCTAGGAATTTATGTGTATTTTGCTTTGTTTAAAATATATGGATAATACCCAATTGTCCTTGAAGGACCCCCTAAACATAAAAGTCAAGAGCTGGCTGGAGCGTAGCAGCTCCCCACCAAACCTCAAATGAAAAAAATTCAAGGGTTGGTAGGGGGCCGCTATTCAAAATTCAAAATTCAAAATGGTATATTTCCATAGACATACATAGTACATATCGGAATTGTCATATATAGTTCTAAAAGAAAGTAATACTTATAATAATAATTTAACATACTTAAATCTCATTTAAAAAATAAAAAATAAAAACATAGTGTAAAGAAAAGAAAAGGAAAGGAAGAAGAGAGAAACATGAAACTGCATAAAGAGTAATGATTCACTGTGATCAAAAAGTAAACTCAAAAAATTCGTCCAATGAGTAAAAGGGATTTAGAGCTAGTAAAAGCCTCAAAGTTCTCTTGAAAGAACTCAGGTTGTGTATATTTTTTATTTTGGGCGGTAAATGATTATAGATTTTTAAAAATGTTATATCTGGACCCTTTTGAACTTGTTTCAATCTTGCACCAGGTATATAAAGTTGTTTTGCATTTCTCGTCTGGTAGGCATTAACATCACCACACTTTACAAAATTGTTAGCTTTATTATGAACACAACAGCCACATTGCAAAATGTACAGATTTATCACAGTCAGTATTTTTTCTTGTTTAAATATAGGACGACATGATTCTCTAAATTCAAGTCTGAACATTGTTCTTATAATGCGTTTTTGACAAATTAACACTCTGTTCATATGAGTGGAATTACCCCATACCTGCAAACCATATGACAGTAACGAGTTTATGACTGAGTAATAAAATGTTTTAAGTGTTTTAACGTCAACATGATTTCTAAGTTGCAAGACAGCGTAATTCTTTGAGGATAGCCTACTGCAGACAGAATCAATATGGGAGCTCCATGATAAGTGTTCATCAACCACGATACCAAGGAATTTAGCAGACTCGCACTGTCTCAAGTTGGCAGACTGATCCCTGACAAGTAAGCTCCTGTCACGAGGCACCCCAACAGGCGTGAAGACTGAAAAATTGGTTTTTGAGGAGTTTAGGCACAAACCATTATCCAGACACCAATCTGTAATGTCCCGAACACACTGATTTGCTTTTGAGCAGACACTGTCATAATCATCTCCGTCGACAACAGCCGAAGTATCATCAGCAAATAGCGTTATGAAGCTGTCTTTTACAATTAGTGGTAGATCATTTATAAAAAGAAGGAACAAAATAGGTCCCAAAACACTTCCCTGTGGGACGCCTGTCTTTATATTTACCCAATCAGAAATGGTTGTCTTACTATCAAATGACACTTTCACAGCTTGTGTTCTACCAGTTAAGTATGATTTTATCCAACCAAGAGCCGGCCCTCTAATTCCATATTTTTCAATTTTACTAGTAAGCATAGCATGACTTAGTAGTATCGAACAGCCTTGGTAAAATCGTAGAAAATACCTACAGACTTTAGTTTTTTATCAAAGTTATTCAAAATTTTAGAATATAAAGCCAGAACTGCATCAGTTGTAGATCGACCAATACGAAACCCATACTGTCTACATGTCAGTATGTCAAACCTGTCCAAGAAATTAAGGAGCCTCCTCCTGAAACACCTCTCGAACACCTTCGAGAAAACCGACAAAAGTGCAATGGGTCTGTAGTTCTCCACCAGTGATTCATTTCCCCCTTTATGAATTGGCACCACAATAGCATTCTTTAGATTTTTCGGAAAATACCCATACTCAAAGGAAAGATTAATTAAGAATGTAAGTGGGATAAGAATGCTCTGAGCACAATCCCTCAATAGGTTACAAGGAACTTCATCATGACCGCAAGATTTTTTGTTGGAAACTGACTTCATGATTTCTAGAACCTCAGTCTCAGTAAACGGTGCCAAGAAAAAAGTTTGTGGAACCAGGACTGGCAAAGATGTACCTCCAGTTTGGTCCGAATGACCCCGTAGCTGGTTAACAGATTCAATGAAATAGTCATTGAAGGCATTAGCAATTTCGGAATGTTCACTGATTTCAGTATTGTTGCTCACTACGATTTTAGGCATTTTTGGCCTGGACTTGGAGTTATTAGTATGAGAGTTGATAATAGACCAAGCGGCTTTAGAAGGATTTGTTGAGTTATGTAACTGTCTAGAATTATACTGTTTTTTAGCTAGAGATATATTTTGTTTGTGAATTTTCTTTTTTGCTTTATAAGATTGTAATAGTTTTGGATCTTTAGAGAGTTTAAATTCATTATGAACCTGTCTAAGTAACCTTCCCTCTTTGATAATATGAGGTGTAATCCACTTTGAACTCTTCCTTTTAGGCCTGTTACGCTTGCTTTGCCACGGAAAGGACATTTCGAATAAGTTGTAAAATGTAGAAAAAAAGTAAGTAAATTTATTCTCCATGTCCAAGGTTTCAAATTCAGAGAGCCAATCCTTCTTCAATAACAAATAATTAAAATAATTAACATTTTCTTGAGAAAAGTTTCTCCTCTTTTTAGTAAACTCTTGTTGTATACCAGACGCAGACGGAAAATGCAAAATTTGAGCTCTATGATCAGACAGTGTTGTATCTATAGTGTTTACATGGGTAAAGTTAACATTTGTAAAGATATTATCCAAAAGTGTACTAGAGTCGCCCTGAATTCTTGAAGGCTCAAAGAAGGATTGATTTAAACCATATGAATTAAATATATTTGAAATAAGAATTAATTCCCTAGAGTTACACATAAGATCACAGTTAAAATCACCACACACAATCAAAGACATATTCTGTTTACATAAATGAGTCAACAGTCTTTCCAAAGAATGACAAAATAAGTCCCAGTTGGCATCCGGTGAACGATATAGGCAGTAATATAATAATTTTAGTATTCGCAATATCCGAACAGAATTTTATTCCGGTAAGTTCAAAATGTTTTTCCGTCGAAGGAACAATATGATCCAGGGACAGCAGTGAACATTCACCAAGGTCATGGCGGATGAATATTGCTACACCACCCGCACTAGTGGTGCCTCGTCCAGTGCTCCGTCTGCAGAAGGATGACACCATCACATACCCATTTAAAGAAAAGCATGCGGCCTCAGTAAACCAAGTTTCCGAGATACACAGTACTTCCGGACAATTCACTGAGTGTAGGAAAAGCTCCAATTCCAGTGACAGTGACAATTCCTCAGCCAGACCTTGACTTTTATGTTCAAGGGTCCTTTAAAGACTCTTACACAAATTTTTAAAGTGTCTCAAAAACCTACTTAAAATGGTTTACCAGTTCTCCATACTATTATAGGACCTGGGAAAGAAATATCTGCATTACCCTCTCTTTACAGCTTCTTGAACAAATGTCAAATATAACTAAGTTGACTGACCTTAATCAATCTATTTTGACGTCAGAAGTATATCATATTTTTTACACCTATTTTTCGTCCAACCTGTATGTAAAAAAACAAAATATTGCACAATATTAATTTCATTTTGGTAGCAACGTCATTTTCCCAGCAAAGTATCTTACTTTACATGGATGTTTTTCTTCTTACTAAAACCGTTGTATATTTCAGTGTATTGTGTCCATAATTAAATTATCCCTTTTTATCTAATTTCGCAGCAGTCTGGCATTTTCGCCTGCAGATCATTACCGCTTTTCAAATTATGTTATTTGTCGGGCTTTTATACACAGACAGAATTTTGATGGTTTAAAAAAAGGCAGAGACTTTTAGCACATTTCTATTTATAGTTATTGTATTTTGTCAACGAAAAACCCATAATTTTTAGCTATTATCCATGTTGTTCTTATTGCTGAAGCAGATAACAACACCTGCTAAAACTTAATCAGGTTTGGTTAGGCTAAACTTCCGAAAACGCCCCCCACCCCTTCGATTTGTCTATGGCTATGTACAGAACTTTCCTACATCATAAGAAACAATATTTAGAGGTTTTTTTGGTTAGTTTTAGGTTCAGGTAATAATCTCTTTTTTTTATTTCTCTCTCTTTAGATTAGAAAATGAGTACAAAAAAGAAAGAAAAAAGATTTTAATTAAATTAAATTTAAATAAATTTAACAATTGAACAATTAATTTTTACAGCAACATTTTTAAACTTCCAAAAACGCCCCCTCTCCGATTTGTCTGTAACTTTGCACAAGACTTGTTTATAGCATATTTTTGATGGTTTTTTTGGCGGCAATAATGAAAAAAAAAATGAAAAAAATATTTTTTAAAGCAAAACTAATCAGAACTAACCAAAACTAACCCATCAGAACAAATAAAACTAACCCACCAATTAATAAAATGGTATATTAGGTATGTTTAAATATATTCATACAGACAGGGGCACCCTACTAGGTATATAGCAATGGACCGGACGAATTTGCGATTACCCTCTAAGCACTGCAGCCGAGGTTCGCGCGACCAACCGGCGCGCTTTCGTTCAATCCTCAGTAACTTTTATAATTCTCACCAAACTGAAAATTGTGTTACTTTGTTGTTTCTTACTGAACAAAAAAGAATGCATACACAAATAGCGGACGATTACAAATTCGTCCGGTCCATTGCTATATACCTAGTAGGGTGCCCCTGTCTGTATAGTTTTTTTTTTATTTAATATACCCAATTTATTTAGGCATTGATATTAATATTGAGACAACAAGTTTTTAATATAATGTAACAATTCTCATGTACTTTAATAAAATGTAAAAAAATGCCATACACAATGTACTAACTAATTTTGATGTATTATAATAAATTTAAAAAATATTTAAATTGATGTATTATATTAAACATTTTTGTCTCAATATGATTATCAATGCCTAAATAAATGTGTTAAATTAAATTTAAAAAAAAACTATAGAAACATATCTTTTTTACTATTAATTTATTTTCTTTATAATTTTCCCAACAGCATAATTTCGATTATATTATTTATGTAAAATATTGTAAATAAAATTAAGTTATTTCTTATTAACAAAATTTATCGCATTTATTAGATATATTGTACAGAATATTTAAAATTTTATAAGTAATAAAGCTTAATATTCTACAGGGTCTCCAGAGAAAGATTTATAGACTTTTACAGCATATAAAATTAACCGAAGAAAAAAAAGTTACATGACCAACGAAAAAAACCATTGACACGGAAAAAAACCTTTACTAAATGATAAACTAAATAATAGTTTAATGATATTAGAAAGAAAATAACCTTTCTTAAGAAAATATAATATTTAAATTTAAATTTATATATATATATATATATATATATATATATATATATATATATATATATATATATATATATATATATATATATATATATATATATATATATATATATATATATATATATATATATATCATATATAATATATAAAAGCTAGGCCTCATATTACATTATCGTATTCAAACATTTTTTTTACTAAGGAATATAAAATTGGTAAACTTTACTGTTTAAACAAGAGAACATTTATTTTAAAAAATTGTGATAACATTTTGAGAAAAGAACTTTTGTGCGTTTTCGCTCTTGTCTTACATACTCATTCTGAACAAACACATTAATTTTAAACCAATCTTTATTTTTAAACAAATCGAGATGTTTATTTTTCAGCTCTATACACTTAGCCTTTTTGGAAGGTACATATTTTTTGTGTTCTGCAAAATAAGTTAAAACTTTCGCCTTCTGGTCATCTGTCCAACCTATTAACTTTCTTTTTGGTTTAGATTTTAAAAGGTTTCTTTTATTCAAATTAGAACGCTAAGTAAGCATATCATTGCTTGTTGCTGGTAAAGAATTGTTTGCTTCAATTGGTTCAAGGGTAGAGGTTTGGTAATTAATTTTAAAATTATTTAACCTGTAAAGAGACTTTTAAAAAACCTTAAACATCATATTGTACTTTTTGCATATTCTTGTTACTTTGTATACAGTTATTGAGTTCAGAATAATATGCAAATAGGAAGACGTTAACCAGTAAAATTATGTCATAACTTTTTATGACTGCATTTCCAGATCCATGTTTATTAGAACTTTTTTCGTTTAGCTTGACATTTTCTATAAGATAGTAAAAGTTGGGCTTTATGTCCACTCTACCATACATTCAATGCACTGTGGAATATAGCTGTATCAATGAAAATGAATGATAAACTAGGATGGAATGCTGTTAGATTACTACGCGTGTAAAAAGTTTGATCTATTGGCTAGCTAGCTTTAAAACCAATTCTTAACTACTCTTTAAACATCATTCAGTTCCCCGTCTCTTATAAATCCAAACTGATTACCAGAAAAACTTACCTAAAAAATGTACCAATAAGTGTTGCCAATAAAATAACAGGTTGTAGCTATTCTGTTAGTTTTGTTTACAACCTTTTAATATAGGAATCAATATCTCAAAATCTCATCGGGATCTATATTCAGATCTACATCAATTTCCTCTAATTTTTTATAACTTAAATTTTGCAGCGTCTCCTTTTTTCAATAATAGTAATAATATGGACATTTTTGCCGTTTGAAAAAGATCATCCGGTAGCCGATACGATCCACGATGAACGTTAACTGTATGTTCCATAAAAGTTGATAATTGTTCGATGCCTTTTTGTGACATGTCTAACACCTGAGTAAGAGTAGCCAGATGTTTCCTCAACTTTGTTGCTGTAATAGCTTGTGGATTTTTAGCTCCACACAATTTAGCATATTTGCTTATAACTTTGTAACCACATATTAAACAATCGATAATCCATTCTGCACATATTACGTCTAATAAACTAATAAACAGAAATAATAATAATAAAAAAATGCTTAGATAAAATATTTCCTAAAGAAAACGTTGCCAATTTCACTGGACGCCCGAAACGCGAACAAATGTATGAAGTAAGCGTATACCTTTAATATACAGCTGCGCCAGTAGAGACTCGAGCGGTCAAACTATTGAACCAAAAATATACACCAACCGTATATTTTCTTATATTTCGTCACCAATAAAGCGTCTTCCAAAATTTTGTCAGAATAAATTTCAGGCCATCACCACTCTGTCCACAAAATTTGCAGGCAAAGTGCATAGAGCGTCCATATACGGACGCCCTACGCACGTGGACGCTCGTATGATAGTAAGATATATATATATATATATATATATATATATATATATATATATATATATATATATATATATATATATATATATATATAATAATATATTATATATATATATATATTCATAATATATATTATATATGTAATATATATATGTAATATATGTATAAAATATAATATTATATATATGTAAATATTTAATAATATATTTTATATATAATGTATATATATATATATATAAAAGTGGTAATAATATTATTATATTGTATATATAATATGTATGAATATATATATATATATATATAATATATATATATATATATATATATATATATATATATATATCATATATTATATATATATATATATATATATATATATATATATATATATATATATATATATATATATATATATATATATATATATATATATATATATATATCTATATATATATATATATATATATATATATATATATATATATATATATATATATATATATATATATATATTATATAGGCGCTGATTACGTAATTGAATAAAATATTTTTTCGGCAACGTTTCGTTTTCAAGATATTCATCATCAAAGTTGAAAATCAAACTAACTTTATTTTCACTATATTCCCCCTTATTTTTGTACACAATTTTTGATTTTTACACAAAGTGGCACACAATATTTTATAAACACATTTTAAAACCTTGTATTTTTATTTATTTTACACCTTTTTTTCATTAAATTGCGAACTTTCAAGTTCAAAGGCAGCAGCCATATTTGTTTATAAAATCCCTGTGTACACATGGTTGCAGCTATGTTGAGGCGTGTGAAAGTGAAGGTAAAATAAATATAAAAACAAGTATTTAAAAGGCGTTTGTGAAATATTGTGTGCCAATTTGATGTAAAAATTAAGAATTCTGTGCAAAAAGAAGGTGGAATAGTGTAAATAAGGTTAGGTTGATTATTAACTTTGATGATGAATATCTCGAAAACGAAACGTTGCCGAAAAAAATATTTTTTCGAATTCGTAATTAGCGCCCCAAAAAACCCCTGTATACCAAATTTGGCCAAAATCGGAGAGGAGGCAACTTTTGATACAATTACCGAAAATATTAACCATACAAAGATTTTTTTATAAATCGTATTTTTAAAAGGTAAGCATTTGATTAAAACCAAATTTAATTATGAATTAGTTGGTACCTATAAGGCACCAGACCAAATAAACGTAGGCTATGATATATCGAAAATATTTATCGCAAAGTATCGAGACAACGTTGCAATATATTATATCGAAAAAAATATCCATATTTTTTTACATGAACATCCCTAACTGGAAGACTACTCTATTCTTAAGGTCTGGGATTCCCCCAGTTTTGGACTCGGAAAGCTCAAACTTAAAGCGGAAACTGTAGGTAAAATTAGTGCACACTGAATGTATTTCTACTCTTTATTATTCTTATACGTTAAAAAAGGACACCGATATATTCAGTGCACTACTTTTTCCTCAATGGTTTTCGCTGTTAAACATTAAACTCGCTGTGCTATTCATCCATGTATGCATCACCCGGCGTTGCCGCTTTTATTATTTAGTCCTGTGATAAAAAAATATTTTATTTTGTCATTAAACTTTTAAAAGTATGTAAGTTATTTTAATTGGTTACTTTAAATGAAGTTAGTTGACCAAAATCAGCATTCTTCGGATAATAAGTACGTAGACACTTTTTCTTCGGGACTGTAAGTACATTTATATCATTAAATTTGCGGTGAATGGAAACACATTAAAACAAATCCGTTTTTATCGCGTATTTTTCCATCAAATTAAAATGTCGTATTTTGCGTGTTCTAAAATTAAAAAGAAAAAACTTAAGAAGGGGAAATAGCAAATTTGAAGAGAAGAAGAAAACCTTACTTTTTGTTATTCTTGGTTTGATTATTTTATTTATATGTCGGGTTTGACTAAAAACTATTGTCTATTCTATTTAATAGACTTGACTCCTACTCAGATAAAATAGCACAGTACGAAAGTAGCTTTCAGACCACCCCAAAAAATGCCCCAGTTGGTTTTTGACGTCTAACATAAAACACCACCACATAGATAGAACTCTATCTATAGAATAAACTAACCCTAAAGTTTAAGACCTTAAGTTTAAAAGCCTAATTAATTCTACGAAACTGAAGTTCAATTTTTTAAATAAAAAAATACAGTAATAAAGAGAAAAGTAATTTGTTTTATATATATACATACGGTATAAACGTAAACGTACTCTAGATCTCAGAAAGAAACCTAAAAGTATTACGTATTTACCCTTATTTTCAGCTGTTCTTGCAAAAACACCATATTTAAAGCTGACTCTAACTATTGGTAAACCAAATAAAAAATATTTATTTTTAGCATTGCAACTAGGGACGTGTATTTTAGTTTGTATTTTTTTTCCAAACTAATAAATACCAAAATTTAAATAATTAAATTAAGGCTTTATATTTAAAATCGTGATTGGATTGGCAAGAAGAAAACGTGTTACAGTTCAGTTTATAAAATAGTATACGCGTTTACATATTCAATCGAAATGATTAGTGTCTGACCAAAGGTCACTTTTTGGCCAAAACCGATTATTCGGCTTTTGCCAGAACCTTAGGCCAAAGCCGAAGCCGAAGATTTGATTAACCTAAAATTCTTAGTTAATGACTGACTAAACACAGTTAATTATATTGATAAATAATTGGAAAAAATATTTATTATAAATAAATTGCATACATTTTTGTAAAAATATAACCAGGATTATTTATGGATTATATCATCCTAATGACTGAGACTTTGTAAGTCTCTGATATAGAAACCTGGAGAATATTTTGTGCTTAATAAGACGATTATTAAAAATTATTTTTTATATTATTGCCACCCAGCTTGCCTCCTGCTCGAATAAGTATTAATAAATTTGTTCGTTTCGGCTCTTGGACACAAAACTTCGGCTTCGTCAAAACTTTCCAAAGGCGCCTTTTTGGCCAAAACCAAACCGTTGTAAATACTTGATACTACTAAGCCTTACAACGTAAATCTAACAATTTTACAAAATGTGGTGACATTAATGCCCACTAGACGAGAAATCCAAAACAGCTTTATATATCTGGGGTAAGATTAAAGCAGGTTTAAATGGGGCTAGATATAACATCTTTAAAAATCTACATTTACCAAATCAAAAACATAAATAACCAGAATCCTTTTAAAAAAGCCTTGAAGCTCTTACTAGTTTTTAATCCATTTTACTTATTGGACGATTTTTTTAAGTTTATTTTTTGTTAATTACTTTTTATGCAATTTCTTGTCGGTGTCTTTTTTCCTTTTTTTTTCTGAAAGCCATCTAGATTTACCGCCGGAGGTAGTGCAGCCTCCTGGACTTTTTGTGCTTAATCCCCCATTTTCTTTTATACCAATTCTTCCACTAGTCTTGTTTCTTCTACAAGTCTGTATTACCCCAAAACTGGTTGGTTGATATATTTCTGTGGCCTCATCTTCTGTTACCCCAAGAATGTCTGTCTTTTATGGTTCAACGCTTTACATTCGCACATGGTGTAGTAGACTGTTTCTTCCCCCTCATCGCACATTCTACAACTTGGATCGGCATTGTATAAGCCTATCTTGTGTAGGTGTCCTCTTAGGTTATGGTGCCCAATTAGCAGCCATACTGTTATGCGAAGTCTTTTCTTACTTTGTCTGAGTAGTTCTTTCTTTGTTCAATTGATGCTGAACCAGTATTCCTTGTGTTTGTTTCGGAACCATTCCGTAGTTTGCCCTCGTGCTGTAGTTTTTGTCAATCCAAGGACAGGTTCTGCTCCAATTATGGAGTGGATGTCCCTGAGAGTTACTCTGTTGCGTTCTCCTACGACTTCCAGTTCTTTTTGGCATTTCCGTGTCGGCTTGGATGTTACCTTGGAGTTTACTAGTGCCCCTAGTTATGGTTGGCTGTCTGTTATCATGCGGTTCCACTTCTGTTATTTTCTTTTACACAGTGCAGTAAAGCATATATTTCTGTTTGAAATACAGAACTCTGTGGAATTAAGGAGTGTGAGTTCTTCATTTCACTGTACACGCCCGCTCCAGTTCCCTGCTTGGTTTTGGATTCATTTGTGTACCAAATGATGTCCCCAAGCGTGTTGGGGAGATCATTCTTTTCTTTACTTTTAATTTTTGTAATTTAGAACTTATCGTCTAGATTTACCCTCTTGCTGTCTTTTATACAACTTTTTCCGATTTTTGTATAATATGTTTTTATAATTAGATTTAAGCACAGCTTATATTACTTAAGTTAATATAAGTATTAATTTTATTTAGAATTATTTATGACAATTTTACTATGTATTATGTATGCCTATGGAAATAAAACATCCGTAGATGAAAAATGTAGTTTAATAATAAATAGCGTTATTGGTTCCTATGATTTTTTTGTTTAATTTATAAATTCAAAAAAATATATAGAAAAATCAATTGTGTTAGCAGTGTTTACATTTTAACATGCATAATTTTAACTAAAAAAGTTTTATAGTTGGGTATCTTTTCACTAATAATATAATGTAAAAACTAAATTTCAAATTATTAATAAAATAAAACTTTTAGCAATAACACTTTGAATATACGCAAGTACACTTGGCAACAGAGGCCAGATTCCAGATTAGAACAGATTGTCATTTTTACAAGCAAGCGATATAAAATGTTTGTTTGCATATTGTAGCCACAGTTGTAGCCTTTATTATTTGTAATTGTGCATCTTAATATTTAAATTATTAAAGATTAATAAAGTAACTACAACACTAAATATTAAAGTCGGAAGTTTGGAAATATAGACAAATATAATAAATACATTCTACGAGAGTACCGGGTATTAACTTTAGTCCCAAACAATGGCTGATAAAAAGGTAAGTTTGTTATTATTGTTATTATTGAAAATGTTTAAACAAGTATCGTTTAAACAAATAAAAATGAAATTCTATGATTCTATATGAACCATATGCAAAATGTTGATAGTTGCTGGGTTTTAATCTTTAAAGATTTGTCGTAAACGCCTGTCAAATTTGACAGCTTGTATCTTAGCAATCAACTGACCAATTGGCTATTTTTAACAAATTAAAAGAAACGTCCGAGTGGGTATTTTTGAACCATATTTTCAGTAAAATTTTTCTTAAAAAATTC
Source organism: Listronotus oregonensis (assembly GCA_019359885.1). NCBI lineage: Eukaryota > Metazoa > Arthropoda > Insecta > Coleoptera > Curculionidae > Listronotus > Listronotus oregonensis. The sequence goes on along the minus strand of JAHBCN010004926.1, from coordinate 85,454 downwards.
GCAAAAAAAATCAATTTGTTTACTTACATTGAGGTTTACATGCAAGATGTTTATAACTTTAAAAGGTAATTTTTACTTACCGGGCCCACGGCCGATTTTATTGAAATTTTGTATACAAGGGTCTTTTGGAGCGCTGATCACGAATATCAAGTCAAATTTTGTCGGACTCTGCTAGTTTTTGCGTTATAACGCCCCACTCAAACCTAACCTGCAAAACTTTTCTAAAATTCTTCCTTCTTAAAACTAATTACACCCAAAATGGAAGATTTTATGGAAATCACTTATTATTCTATAAGATAAATTTTATTTCAACGTCATTTAACAAATATTTTTAATAAAAAAAAGCACACAAGGACTTCCCAAAAATATTATTTTTACTTTTATAATTGTCAACAAAATTGTCTAGAGATTTTAGACTGTTTTATGTTGGTACGCCAGTGATATATAATAAAAAATAAATAAATTTGAATTATTTTTATTTTTCGCGATTTCAGTTTAAAAAGTAAGCGCATTCATTTGTTCGCGGGTCTCTGGGGTACCAACATAAAATTGTCTAAAATACCTAGACAATTTCGTTGACATTTATTAAAGTAAAAATATTGTTTTTAGGGAAGCGCTTGTTGTGCTTTTTTTATTAAAAATAACTGTTAAATAAAGGTAAAATTAAATTTATCCTATAAAATAATAAGTGTATTACCATAAAATCTTCCATTTTCGGTGTAATCAGTTTTAAGAAGGGGGAATTTTAGGAGTTTGTGCAGATTTGAGGTTAGGTTCAAGTGGGGCGCTTTACCTCAAAAAGTAGCAGAGTCCGACAAAATTTGACTTCAGATTCATGATCAGCGCCCCAAGAAACCCCTGTAACAAAATTTCAATAAAATCGGGCGTGGGCGCGGTAAGTAAAAAATTACCCTTTAAAAGTTGTTAAGGACGCCCAAAAGATCCGATTTTTATTAAAAAAGTTTAAAAGTTTATGATCTCTAGTATACGCAATAAGAAAATTAAATCCATTTCAAAGTCCCTGTACTATTCTGGACTCTACAAAATTTGCAAAATTGTCCATTTTTCCAAATCAAATTGTATTGCAAAATTATTGTGCAAAAACTAACTGATATTAAGCAAATTTGGCATGATGTTTTATAATGGCAAAAAGTTTTTCTCTAATTTTAATTGCAAAAATTTTATATATGTTTAAAATTTTCAACATTGTTTAACTATAGGTAACAGTGGCGTAGCCAGAGTTAGTCCATAGGGGAGGATATCAAAACAGCAAACTCGTATAACCCACAAAACATGTATTAAAAAAATGTTTTACAACAAGGGCAAATTTTACACAACAAAATCTAATCTTATACTTAATAAATACTTCATTAGTATTTAGTAAAATATCCCAGTGTATGCTCAGCATTGCTAAACCATTGAGCCGGTTCTAAAATATTAAAACATGAATTAACATTATTATAAAACATGTTTGACATATATTGTGAACCTGAAAAATTGAATTTCTTAGATAAGTTTTAACTCTCTTTAATGTTGAAAATGACCGTTCAAGAGTTGCAGTAGATACTGGAAGGGTACAAAAAAATTTCAACAGTTTGTAAATAGTTGGATATATGCATCTTTACTACATATGTCCAGTAGATTTATGGCCCGACGTTCTATATTTTGTGGAAGCCTGCTTAACCTCTCAAACCAGAGTCTCACCTCAGCAAAAACGCAGCTTTTAGAAACTTCTGGTAGAAAATGAGATGAGAGTTCATCAAATGAACGTGGATTATTGTGGAATTTTTCTTCTGAAAATAAGCAAAGAAATCCCTTGAAAATCCTTTTGTGAATAGTAAATATTTCTGTTAATTCATTAATAAAAAAAAGTCAATATACGGTAAATATGCCGTTATTTTAAAATAATCTCTAACTGGATTCTGTCCACGGAAATATTTGGATTTGCTCTATGCTTTTGACTTTTTATAATTCTTTTTATTTTGATTTCCGAACTTCCAACATTACTTGCAGTTTTCTAAAACAATAAATGTATATTAGAAATTAAAAATAAAGATAACACTATTACATATATTAATAAAAAAATAAAATGTGTAGTTACAACTGAATTCTCAAATAGAACTTTGAATTCATCCTCTGCATTATTTCTAATTTTCTTCAAAGTCGAAGCTGCATCTTCGGTCATATCGATTTTTTGCAGAATACGGGATAAGGGCAACCCAATGTTAAAGATCTGTTGAATAATATTCATTGATATAATAAATTCTCCTTCGAGGATGTTACTAAGCAACATTGGAGCATCAGCTGTATCCCGCCAAGTTGAAATCTCTCGCAAAGTTTCAACCACACATTCATACAACTCTATAAAATCATTAGCTGCCTCATATTTTGAGGACTATCTTGTGGCGCATAATCTTTTAAGCGATTTAGTGAAGGAGGTTCCTGTAAGTCTTCAATTGCTTTAAAAAGAACATTCTTACGTTTCGGTGTTTTTAAAAACTCGTAAATACGTTTCATTGTGCTTAGGCAGTTTCTGATTTGGGAAACACGACTGGCTTTTGATATAGCTTAATTTAAACAGTGTGCAGCACAGTGCACGAAAAGCGCTTTGGGATATTTCTGACGGATATATGCTTTTGCACTCCAGAAAACTTTTCCGACATATTGTTTGCTCCGTCATAACCTTGCCCGATTATGTTAGTCAAATCAATATTGCACCTCTGCAGACCACATAAAATAGAATTTGCACGCTGTTCTCCTTTCAAACCTTCGGCCGGTACAAATTGTAGAAAATTTTATACTATCATATGTTTGTCATGGTCACCATCCACATTCACATATCTAACACATAATGTGATTTGTTCCGTAGTCGATATGTCGGTTGTTTCATCTACCAAAATCGAAAACGCCCCAGCTCTATTAATTTTATCTGCGAGTTTTTTTTGCATAATGAGGTTTATGCTATCAATGACCTCATTTTGTACCTGTGGACTAAGGTACGTTTTTTGTTTGCTGAATGTTTCGAGAGTATTTTTTAAGTCCGCATCTTTTGCTCTGTATTTTAATATTTCCCGGAAGTTGCCAGGATTAATTTCACTTTCATGGTCTGTGTCTATTTTTCCATGATCCCTGTGTCCCCTTAATGCAATTTCTTGCCTTCCACAAAGGATAATACCTTCAATTATAGGTTTAATTTGTTGTCTGTTTTCTATTGCTTTTAATTTTCTTCCAGAATCTATTAAATTAAGGACGTCTTCACCCTTCCCTTTTCCGATTCTTTTTAAATTTTCATTGGAATGGATTGATTCAATATGGTATTTGTGTAACTGGTGTCCTTTAAATACCTAAAATTAAAAGGAAAATTACCCAGATGACTGAGTTAATTTGAAACGAAGCCCTGGATTTGCGTTGTGCGTGTCAAATTGACTTCATACCTCCCTTAGAAAAATGTAAGACTTCAACGCTTTTTTTAATTGGGTTTACTCTATTGAGTTAATTATATTTTCTACGTAAAAATATCTTCAAAAAGAACCATTTTTAACCCCTCCTCCGCTCAAAACTATTCTTATATAATTATAATTTAATTATTTACAGTAATTATTATACTATATAGCCATAATATAATAATATTATTTTTAATATAAACCTCTTTGGCATTGTTCCACTTGTCAAATTATTTTCTAACCAAATTCCCCAACTCCTGGGAACCAATTCCACCCGAAGTTGAAAAAAATACGCAGTATTTACAAAACGCCCCTTGCTCTTTTTCTAAGTATGTGAGCCAATCATATTCGGTGAACCATTTATGCTGAATTTGAGTTTCAATTTTTGTCTTTGATTTTTCTAGCACGGAAATTGTACAAATTTGATGGGTAAAAGGTTAAATTTTTTTTTAAAATATCTATACCCGTCTCTTCTTTTGAAGTTTGCTTTCATTTTATTTTCCAAAGTAGGTTGGTGGACTTGCGCATTAATACTTTCATGAGAACTGTTAGTATCTCTGGAAGTCCCAGGATGTTCTTCACTTTTACTTCTATTGCTGTCAGACTCCCAGTCTCTTTTTCGTTTCGTTTGAAAAACAGTTTCAGTATCAGTGTTGACTGATACTGATGCATCTTAAAAGCGATATATTTCTTTAACTCACTATTTCAGAAAACCACTACCACTACACCCAAAATCGTTAATTTTGCCCGTCAATTACTTTGTGATTACTACCGAAAGCTCGACTCGGCAGCTAAATTAAAGCCCAATCCCCGCGGTCGCACGCCATCGGCAAAAGCCGGTCTGATTCGGTATCAGGTGATTTCAGTACAGGGGTTTATCCATATGTTCTTTCATTATCATTCTCTATGATTATATTTAATTAAGCTATAAAACTAAAACAAAACTTATCTGTGTATTGGTTTTCGTTTCTTTTAAAAGGTTAATGTTCATTTTTTTTTTTTTTTTTCATGGGGAAGAAATATTTTTTCCCCCCCCCCGTTAAGGTACGCCAATATGGATTTAGGTAACAGGATTTAAACCGATGAATTTTAAAAAAATTTTATTTTTCTAACATTGTTTAAACTTAAATAACTATAGTTTTTTGAATATTATATATATTTATTTTTTATAATAAAAAAATTAATTAAATATATATATATATATATATATATATATATATATATATATATATATATATATATATATATATATATATTATATATATATATATATTATATATATATATATATATATATATATTTTAACAACAATTAAAAACGAGAAACGCTTTTCAAATTTGCCTTTAATAAAAACTGATTTTATTTTTTTCAGCAATGTAAATATAAATCATGGAGTAATAAAGAACAATGTTCTAAACCCTACTTAGAATTATCCTTTATTCCAGAATCAGTCCGGTCTTTTGCTATTTGCGTTATATCCTGGTAGGTGTTTACTTACTGCTCAATCCAGCCTTTCGGTACTTTAAACAACAGTAATTAGAAATGATTGAACGAGATTATGCTTAAATGAGTATGTTTTTTTATTTGCAACAATTCCACTAAAAAACCCCAACTTCATTTTTTTTTCAAAAATCGAGGCGTAAAAAAATTCCAATAAACCTTGATTCGGGCTGACTAGGGGCCAAGCGCCCCTAAACAGGATCAGCCTTTTTAAATTTTCAATTTTTTTAAAATTTAAAAAAAAAAAACAAAAGGGGGGAGGTTTTATTGTTTTTTCTTTTTTAAAGGTTAATTTTCTTAAAAATTAAATGAAAATTAAAAAATTTTAATAATATATAAAATATAAATAATTTTTAAATTTTATTATTAATTTTTATTAAATAAATTATTTTAATATATATATATATATATATATATATATATATATATATATATATATATATATATATATATATATATATATATATATATATATATATATATATATATATTAAAACTGTTTTTTTAATAAACAAGTTGAAATAAAATTTAAAAATTCATCGGTTTATCTGTTTTTATCAGTGGAAAGGGGGGGATATATCTCCATAAATTGGTTAAATTTAAAAGAAAAAAAATAACGTATTTTGTTTTATTTATGAAAAAATAATCATGAAATGAAAAAAAGCTATGGATAAACCCCTAATAAAACACCTGATCCGAATCGGGCCCGGCTTTTCCCGATGGCGTGGGACCCGGGGATTGGGCAATTTAGCTGCCGGTGACCCGGGTAAAATAAAAAAATTGCAACGATTGAACAGATTGGGTTTGTATATAGTGTGTTGACTGAAATAGTGAGTTAAAGAAATATATCGCTTTTAAGATGCATCAGTATCAGTCAACACTGAGTGGGTTTTTCAAACGAAACGAAAAAGAGACTGAGAGTCTGACAGCAATAGAAGTAAAAGTGAAGAACATCCTGGAACTTCCCGAGATACTAACAGTTCTCATGAAAGTATTAATGCGCAAGTCCACCAACCTACTTTGGAAAATAAAATGGATATAGCAAACTTCATAAGAAGAGACGGCAATATAGATATTTTAGAAACAATTAATTCCTTGTGGAACCCATCAAATTTGTACAAGTTTTCTGTGCTAGAAAAATACAAAGACAAAAAATTGAAACTCAAATTCCAGCATAAATGGTTCACCGAATATGATTGGCTCGGATACTTAGAAAAAGAGCAAGGGGCGTTTTGTAAATACTGCGTATTTTTTTCAATTTCGGGTGGAATTGGTTCCCAGGAGTTGGGGATTTTGGTTAGAAAATAATTTGACAAGTGGAAAAATGCCAAAGAGGTTTATATTAAAAATAATATTATTATTATAATATCAGGTCTATATAGTATAATAATTACTGTAAATAATTAAATTATAATTATATAAGAATAGTTTTGAGTGAGGGAGGGGTTAAAAATTGTTCTTTTTGAAGATATTTTTACGTAGAAAAATATAATTAACTCAATAGAGTAAACCCAATTAAAAAAAAGCGTTGAAGTCTTACATTTTTCTAAGGGAGGTACGAAGTCAATTTGACACGCACAACGCACATCCAGGGCTTCGTTTCAAATTTACTCAGTCATCTGGGTAATTTTCCTTTTAATTTTAGGTATTTAAAGGACACCATTTACACAAATACCATATTGAATCAATCCATTCCAATGAAAATTTAAAAAGAATCGGAGAAGGGAAGGGTGAAGACGTCCTTAATTTAATAGATTCTGGAAGAAAATTAAAAGCAATAGAAAACAGACAACAAATTAAACCTATAATTGAAGGTATTATCCTTTGTGGAAGGCAAGAAATTGCATTAAGGGGACACAGGGATCATGGAAAAATAGACACAGACCATGAAAGTGAAATTAATCCTGGCAATTTCCGGGAAATATTAAAATACAGAGCAAAAGATGCGGACTTAAAAAATACCCCGAAACACCCAAACAAACGAAAAACATACCTTAGTCCACGGCCCCCAAAAAAGAGGTCAATGGGGTAAACCTAATTATGAAAAAAAAAATCGCAGATAAAATTAATAGGGGGGGGGTTTTTGATTTTGGTACATGAAACAACCGACATATCGACTAGGGGAAAAAATCAAATGGGGTTTGATATGTGAATGTGGATGGTGACCATGACAAACATATGATAGTATAAAATTTTCTACAATTTGTACCCCGAAGGTTTGAAAAAGAAAGCGTGCAAATTATATTTTATGGGGGCTGCAGAGGAGCAATATTGTTTTTATTAACGTAATCGGGCAAGGTTATGACCGGGGGAAACAATATGTTGGGTTTTTTTGGGGTGCAAAACATATATCCGCCCGGAAAAAACCCAAAAGGGGGTTTTGCACTGTGCTGCACACTGTTTAAATTGCTTTTTTCAAAAGCCAGTCGTGCCCAAATCAGAAACCGCCTAAGCACAATGAAACGTATTTACGACTTTTTAACACCGAAACGTAAGAATGTTCTTTTTAAAGCAATTGAAGACTTACAGGAACCTCCTTCTACTAAATCGCTTAAAAGATTATGCGGTACAAGATGGTCCTCAAAATATGAGGGGTAATGATTTTATAGAGTCGTATTAATTTTGGGTTGAAACTTTGGGGAGATTTCCAACTTGGCGGGGTACAGCTGATGCTCCAATGTTGCTTAGGAACATCCTCGAAGGAGAATTTATTATATCAATGAATATTATTTAACAGATCTTTAAAATTGGGTTGTTTTTATATATATATATATATATATATATATATATATATATATATATATATATATATATATATATATATATATATTAAATTTTTTAAAAATTAAATTTTTTAAAAATTTTTTTTAAAAATTTTTAAAATAAAATTTGGGGTTTAAAATTTGGGGGGGAATTTTGGGGGGTTTAAAGGGGGCCTTTTAAAAAATTTTTCCTTTTTTGAAATTTTCCCTTTTTAATTTTTTCCCCCTTTTTTTGGAGAAAAATTTTTAAAAAACCCAAAAATTGCCATTTTTTTTTTATTTTTTTATTAATTTTTTTAAATTTTAAACCAAAAAACCTTTTTCCAAAAATTTTTTTGGCCAAAAAAATTTTTTTTCACGTTTCGGGTTTTTTAAACCCTCATCAACTTTATTTTTTTAAAAAAGGGGGCCCCCAATTTTTTATTTCATTTTTTTTAAACAGTTATAATTTAATTTTTAAAAATTTATTTAAAAAAATTTTTTTTTTTTGTTGGGTTTTTAAAAAAAAAAATTTTATAAGGGAAAATGATAAACAAGGAAAACCAAAAAAAAATTTTTTATAACGTTAATATGTTAAAAAATTGGGTTTAAAAAATTT